>JABASF010003042.1:0-11812 GCA_019776145.1 Harlomillsia oculata
ACACATTCTTACTACATTTAGATCTTTAGCTACCATTTTCCAACACACACATATTCCGAAAAAAACAACCCACTGCTAACCCTTTTTCGTTCTTTCTCGTCTTTGCTTCTTTAGATGTCTTTTTTCTTCTTCGATGGATTTTCTCATTCAATTTCTTGTTTTCAGCATTGCTAGGGATAGTACGTACGATCAGAATTTTTTTGCTGTTGGCAAAAAATACAAAATACTATCTAGAGTTCAAATTCATAGTATTTGGAGAGAAATGGCGGATGAAGATAAGAAAAGGCATTCTTTTGGTTGCAAAACTTCCGCAGACCTCCGGCGAAGGTGGCTAATGAGCATGAGGAATGAGTGTTTGAATGGAGAGCTAATTAGAAGAGACTCTCAAGGAGTGATCAAGACTGACCGCGGGATTCCCTTCAACTTCAACCGTCTGCCAACTCAGCATGAGGCAAACGGATAGAAAACCACGGACAATTCTCCTGAGTTGACATCACCGTTCAACTGAGTAATTAACAAAGGCACATCTGAGAATGAGACGAGAGATAGACGAGTCATCTTTAATACGCAACGCAACGCAAGGCTATCCTCTCAAAATTTTTGCATAAGGTATGTAATTTTACTATAAAGGTACAAACACATACACACAACACTTCTCATTACGAACAACAAGACTTTTCATGAGTTACACGCGCAACGATGGACAAATGGCTTGTAAATCCTAGCGTAATGATCATGCCGTTGTCTTCATTACAACCTGTCCTGGTCCATTTGTGGTCTTTGCCTACGGATGACAACGCAGCGCGTACGTGCATTGTTTTTTCTTCTTCTTTGTAAATTCAAAGTGTATTGTTTTCTTCGTCCGACTGTCTGTGAGACTCAGACTCTCTCGGACTATACTTTAAGATTCTGTTGGTTTTGTGGAATTTTTAATTTGTGAACCAGTACTAGTATACTAAACTCAAGTACTATCACCATGTGTAGACAATGACAATGAGCCAATGAGCGTGACTTTTTAGAAATTTCACATCCTACATGCATCCCTGTAAAGTTTCGCACCCAAATTTGTAGTCGTCCAAAATAGACAAGGAAACTAGAGACTATTGGACTATTATGTGATGGAAACGAGAAGAATTTTTGTGCTATAGCACATTGCATTGTGTGATGGACGAGGGTTTGGTATTGGCGGACATGGTAGCGTGACAAGTGTGGGCAGCCAGAGGCTTATATTGTGAACTTTAATCAGCAGGGCTGAGCTTCACCTGCTGGCTTATCAGCGTCTAATTTATTGATACACAATCACCAGCATGGCTTCTCTCACTCTCCCGCACCCTTCAATCAATACACAGGTAGGCTGACCCCGCTCCCGGGTTTGGCTTTATTGGCTCAATGCAACCAAACTCCCTTTTCATGGCTGGCTCATACGAGGGAATAATGTTACCCTCTTGTTACCATTTACCATCAAGTTACTAATTTCCTACCTTTTGGCAGTAGTACACGAATGCTTACTTTATCCAATGAAAAACATGTCAAACTTGGCGATGACGATGATGACAACTTGTCAAGAATCTGAAACCGTTTCGTTTGCACAACAAAAATTCAATTTACTACCACGAGTCTATCTCTTCCTCTATCTGCTATCCTGCTGTGGAGAAATGTATTTTTGCACACATGTTGAAATTTCAGGGTGGTCAAAAAGCCCTTAAAAGAAGTATGAGTATCGCCGTTTTCATTTTACGACCAGCTTCAAACTTGCAGGATTAGAAGATTAAGATTATAAAGCGATGCGGAAATCATCGCTCAGTCATTTTGGCAGGTTGAAAATAACAAGTCCCGTCAAATTAAGGGTTTTCAACAAGGGAAGATTAAGATTTGAAGCTTTAATTAAATTTGCATTTGGCATTAAAAATTGATGTGAGTTTGAATGCAAAGAGCATTGTGTAATTTAAAATTTTATTTAAGAAAACTCCCACTTAATTCAATGTAATGGGTAATTACAAGGTCAAAAGAGGAAAGAACGCAAAACCGCCCTTCATTGAATTTGGTTTGTGCGTTACCATTACTCTTTTTGGGTCACGCGAAGGAAAAAAGCTCATTCAATTCTTCCATTGATAAAATAACAAGGTAAAAAATGGATATTTTCCCTTCTGGACTTTTCTGAGTGAGGAAATGGAGGGCTCGCTGGCTTTTGCTCTTCTGCTGCACTTCCGGCGTCATCAGAAATTGTTTAAAGGGGCTACAAAAACGTATATTTTAGTTTGTTGATGGAAAATGAAATGGAAATGATAGGCGTGTTGAAACAGAGAGATACGTAAAGAGCAGGGAGAAGAGGGGAAAATGTAAAAGAGAAGTCAGTCAGTCATTCTAAAAAAGGACAGAAAAATGTTGCAGAAGTCGATTGCGTGGCTGTTTTTTTTATTGTGATGTCCGCCCGTGTGCATCGAATGGACGAAGCTGTCAGCATTTAATTCTTTTGCCCATGCCCATAGAGTCGTTGTCATCGAGGAACATGATTGAAATTACTCCCTGCCACATTTGTCTCTGTCTGCTTTTTTTCCTTGGTCATTCATTATATACCTTTGCGACTCATCCGAAAAAATCTTCACAATGACAAAAAGAGCGGATTTTCATATAAATGTAACTCTTCTTGAGCATTCCTTGCGTACCCATGCATGTTGGGTTTCACATCTTTGTAGCATCCCATCTTCGTCCTTTGACACGCCATTGTGCACATACTGAAAATTCATTCAGGATGACGATGATAGCAAAGTCAGTCGTAAAGATCCTTTACTTTTCCTCCCCACAAAACTTGCAGATCCGGTAGGTAGCTTCTGTTTGAAAATGCCAAAAAATATTCCGAATTGCTCCTTGCGTACAAACAACACAACAAAGCACAATTCTGCTTCTGAAATCGACTACACATTCCAAGGAATCGTGCACGTGTCACTGCAGGGTGTCTCTGCGGCGGTTATGTGGTCCTTCATGTCCAACAAATCCTCAGGAGAAGTCGCAACTGCATTCCGCACTTGTCTCTCCAGGAGACAGTGACAAGAGAGTCCATAAGCTCACACTTTATGACCCACGGTCCCTCATCATCATTACGAATACTCGTGATCCTGCATATTTTTATTTGCATTGTCACTTTGGCTCAAACCATGCAAAAATTCTATGGAATGTCATTTCCCTTGTAAAAGTTCAAAATTGGTTCATTGCTATGGAATATATTCATATTATTTAAAAAGCTCCATGTTTAATGCCACTGTCTTGAATGCACAATGTGTCCTGATTGAATGGTACGTTTACAACTTTTAGGTTAGTCGATTAAGGTGGTCTGTAAATATCCTCAGTTTTCATTTTCTATAAGTTGACAGGACACAACATTTAAATTAAAAACTAAAATCTATAACAAAAACTTCAAAATGGGGCTTGCGGCAGTCATTATTATTGGAATTTTTGACTTGCTCGGATTGATCATCGGTGCAAAAGGAACGTATGACTTCTTTTATTCCAGACCTGCTAGCCAAGTGTCCGGAATGTGGTTTGTTCATGAATGTTTCTTGCACTGTTTGGGTTTGATCGGAATGGGTAAAAGAATCTAATATTGAAATTGAAAGAAAAAGTATTATGGAAATGGATGCTGAGAATTTCTCCTAAAAGTATTAACGTTCGTTCTGATTTCAATTTTCAATCATAGTGTACAATTTCATGGGAGACGAGGAAGAATGGCAAAGAATGCTAACCCAACAGTTGGTCACAACCTTTTCCATTTTAATTTCGGGACATTCGTTCGTGGTTTTGGAATACTTTCTTGTGTACAATCCTCGCCCTGCAATTATAGTGACTTTGAGTGTGGTAAGACGATACTTGCTTAATTTCTGGTAATATTTCTACCTTTGATAACCATTAAACTCTATTTGATACAGGTTTACATCATCTTGCTCATCGTAAGCCTATTCCGTGGAGACGAATTATTCACCCCGTTTTCAAAGTTCATATTTTTCATGAACATTTGTCTCCATCTTTACATTTCACATGCTGGAAAGAACTGGTGGGGCTTTTATGGAGCAGTTCTTCTCCTTCCTATCATGCATTTTGCTGAGACTCAGTACACTATCAGACCACTCGTACGTTTACTTTACCGTTCATTCATGGTCGTGCTCCTGTGCATCGTGTCGGGTATCTTCTACCGCGGATGTCAAGAAATGAGTGTTTCTCAATTACAAGGGCATCGTTCCAAAAAATTCTGATTTTGAAAATGAATGTCAAAAAGTGAACCATTTGATAATAAATTATGTTCCACAATTATGTGGTGCGAGGTAAAGAGATAATTTACGAATTTTGAAAAGCTACCAGGAAAATCAAATCGGAAGTTGTAGAACTAATGGCATGTTTTACTAGTAGAAACGGTAGAAGCATAATTTCTACAATAAAATGAAAGTTGGAATGATTATATTAATTTTGAAATTAAATTACTACATTGACTTGAACGAAAGGAATGATTATTTTTTTAAAAGGTGTAAAAAGTGCATTTCTGTAGGTAACCAGAAAAGGAAACAAGGTGCAGAGCTAGGAGTTATACCTAAAGGGATTTTTTTCCAAAATGCTAGTGAGTTGGAAGTTAAAAGTTGGAAGGGAAGAAAGAAAGTTGATTAAAGGGAAACGTTGAAGATGAGGTGAAGTTGAGATAATGGCAGGGTAGAGAAAGAGCGCTGATTGAAGGGTCATCGAGAAGGAAAGGGTGCAATTTGGAGTGCAGTGGGCTCTGCCCTTCAAAAAATTCTCTGCCCTCCTTTTTTTTATTCCGTATGTGTGTGTATCCTTAATCATAGACTTGTCATGGGATTTGGATCCTCCTTCTCGTATCCTATCAAAAGGTACAATCACACGCTCACTTCCCATCACTTTTTTCTCCTTGCTATTCAAAAAAGCGCTATAAAATGCTATAAATATCAAACTAATCTGTCTCAAAATGTATTGAAAATTCAATTTTTTTTATTATCATTTTGTATTAAATGGAAAAGGAGCACTTTTCCAAAAAAAATCCTGTATGAGTGACAGCCGTCAGAAGGGCTTGACATAAATATTACTATACGAAATGAAATGAAATACCGTGTAAGAAACGTAAGGTAAAGCACTAGTTACTACTCAAAGTATGACTTTCATCTTTGTCATATATACGATTGTACGATATAATGGGGATTTGTGTGTTTGAACAGTCCATTATATAGTTACATTAAACACGTATTTTGGAATAGGGAAATTTAATATTGACGCAATCAAATAAGAGCATTACAAAACACACACGGCAGAGCAGAGCACGGCACGGCACACTTTGGACAAAACATTGTAAGACACTTTTATTTCTTTTGAGAAATTGAGGAGAAAATACTTGTAAATGCCAAGTGGTTTTTCTCCTGAAGAAAATATTCAGTAGGAAAAGCGCTTATCATCAAGCAAGTGTCAATCTTTCAAGATGACAGGTGGATTGAGAAGTGTGATACCAATGTCAATTCTCTCGTAACATAATGCACTTTTGTATTCGTTATCTTGAGTGTATATTATTGCTGTATTGAGTAAGTGAGTGAATTTTTACTTGAGGAAATTGTATTATTGTACTCTATGTATATTACTATACTATGGATTTGGATTGGGACGAGTTCCCATTTTCTGTGCTCATACAAAGTGTATATTAGAACGATTCCATTTTTTTGTTTGCAGGGTTAATACTGGGGAAATGGAGAAGAAAGAATTGGAAGACAGAAAAAGACTGGAGACGACATGCTGGAGTTTTCAAGTGGTCGTCGAGTGCCTCTTGCGGGTTTTTGTGTCCTGGTGTCATGTCATCACCAACTGACATTCAAGTGCCCTGCTTGAGAAACTGAGTATTACCCGGGTTTTTGTTCCGATGATGTTTGTCTGCTGTTTTCTCTCTCTTCCTTCCGTTGGTCGTGGCCACTACTAAATTTTTGGTCTTGATCAACTTGTGTCATGAGCAAAAGGCCGAGGATAATGGAGACAATAAAACCGTCAGAATTGTGCACAGAATTTTTATAAAAATGAGATAAATGAAATTTTTCTGCTGTCAACACATTATTATAAAGAAATGCTCAAAAATTATTAATTTGTCTGACTCAACGAACGCGACGCTTTTTTGTCAGGAGGAGCAGACGCAGGATGCAAAGTTGTCAAAAACCAAAAAAGGATTAAACCCGATTAATTGTTAATCTGTTAATAAAAATTGAGAATCTTTTTTCTATTCATTTTTTCCTCTGTCGACGACGGGCTTGAGTGGCAGGAACATGGCAGCGGCAGTCTGGCTTAACTTTTCATTTCGCATGGATTGTTCCTCTAATTCTTTTACTCTTAAAATACACTATCCGAATTTTTTGAAACTTACTGAAAACTCAAATATCTAAAGACTTTTTGTGCTTAATCAAAGAAAAAAGAGAGAAAGTCAATCGCAGACTGACAGACACACACAGATTAATGAAAAACCATTATTTTTTTCTCTTACTAATTCTGCCACTTTCATTCTTCTAGAAAGAAAGTACGTAAATTCGGGTTGGAAATTTTTTTGTGTAGGAATTAAAAACAGCTCATTCGAAAGAATTTGTCTGGCGATGCTGAAAGTATTCTCATTTTTATCTGTCAAATCCTGTCCCGAAAATCCTTTTTTAAAAAAAAGAAACCCTCTTGACAAATACGTTTTTTTGCTAGATTTTACTAATTTGTTGCTTAAGTCTCAGGTAAACTTATATACAAGATAAAAATCGAAAAAACGTTAATTTAAACTACAAAAATCGCATCAAACCAAATTGCTTTTTTCTGATAAAACCCCTGATTTTTTTCTTCCTAATCAGTTTTTTGCACACAGCTCTGCGGCTAATTCTCTGGTTTAAAGACAAATCTAAAAGCTACTATAAAACTCGAGAAAGAAAGGGGAAAATTCCGAAAATGTTCTTCTTCTCTGGGAGTTTCTTTTAGTTCCGTGTCATTTTCTTTTTGTGGCCAAATTGCCCAAATGTTGTGGAAAGGTCTAAATTGTGCGAAAAAACGAGAGAAAAGCCGTTATACATTTCACATAGGATTGTACCAAAAAAAAGAGAAAGAGAAAGAGTTTTCCACTCGAGGGAAAGATAATGAGAGTGAAATGGGCGTAGTGTAATCTCCCTCATTTGGCGTTGACTTGAAGACAATTTTTTTCAATTTAGACTTTTTTATACCTTACATCCGAAATAGTGAAATAGCGGGTAGCGGGTAAGAGAAAAGGGGAATGAACATGAAGGAACGAGGACAAAAGCGCCTCATTTCACAACCCACCACGAGTAATTACCATTTAGATGGCTTGTCTTTAGTACAAGACAAAAAACTCCCAGTCAACCCGTTTGTTGATTTTGGAGAAAAAGTCTTAAGCCTTCAAACGACTTTCGGAACTTCCGGTTATCTATGAAAAATCTTACGTATTTTCTGCATAATATGAGCTTACTACTTCTTGTGTGCCAAAATATGCATGCATGATTTTATGCTTCGCTTTCTCTTTTGCAAAATGAATTCAAAACTTTAAAAAACTCACAGATTGTTTTGCGTAGAAGATGGAACACCAATGTATTTTATTATTATTATATGTTCGGTAATGAATTAGCTTGAATCGGTCTCTGATAATTGTAATAATTAATTAAATATGTATAATTAATTACAGTATTGATAGTTAGCCTAAATCTTAATACGTCTAAAACTGTAGTTTATGCTTTTTTATACGGTAAACGCTTCATTCACAAGTTTTTCACACATGTGTGATACGAAATAATACAAACAAAACAAAATCGGACAATTTTACGCATATAATTAAAACACACAACATGCAACAATTTAAAACGATTTTCTTGGTTTCGCTCATCATGATTTTTTCTCCACACAAACAATATGCTGTACACAACCCTTTTGTTCAAAATCTCATTTTCACCTAACATTCAAAAACAAAAAACATAAAAACTCACAATTTTACGTATGTACACACAGTTAAAATTTTTCATTTGAAGTACACCGTGTTGTTGCTTTTATACAAATTTTGTTGCTCATTTTTTTGGGAAATCAGCCAATATATATTCGTATAATGTTCAGAATGTTTGTGAAAACCAAAAATTTTAAAACCCTAAAGTATTGTTGAATTTCTTCTTCTTCTTGGCAAGATTTTTGCAAATTGAAAAATTTGCATATTACAAAACTTTGTTTTAAAAATGTAATAATATTTGTTTTGTTCAGGAGTCAATCAGGATTAAAACTGTAACAGTACAAAGACATATTTTTAAAAGAGATTTTGACATCTTAGCACTTTTGACCGCTTCAAAAAACATTTTTTATATGGTACAGTTTTACTTTTTTAGTACATCATGATGAGACACGTTATAAAAACACACATACACGTGCACAAAAACGATTATCATTCGAAACACCGTGGGGAGTTTTTTGATCATCATCTTCCATACATTTACCATTCATACGCAAGCGCATACAATTTACCGCAATGCAATGTTACGTGTATGATTTCTTTTCGACCTTCCTAAAATAAAAAGTTCACGAGGACGAACAAGTTTAAATTAATACGATGACCGTCAAAATAATAATAAAATATTAGCATAACAATTGTACATTGTCGACACTTTTCTTTAAAAATTAAAATCGGTTTTTTGTTTCCCTATAAAGTCATTTTCCTGTACAGTTCGAAGACTAAAAATGCACTAGTATAGCTAATTACGTTTAAAATTGCCTTTTAAAATAGTAGTAGGTAAAATTGTTGCAAAGTAGTAGTGTTTGTAGTTGTAGTTAGTACTAAAATTCACTTTATAGTACGGTCGCATTGCCTTGGCGGAGATAAAATTCAAAACGTTATGTAATTTAAAATTTTATTTTACTAAAAATTAATTAGAAAGTCCGTCCAACTTGAATACGTAAAACACGATCACTGAGAATTTAACAGGTCCAAAATAGTAGTCAAACTGCCCAATGTATGCACAATAGTAACAATAACAATTAACAATGTAAAAATACCCTGTTGACAATACGATTGGATTGTAGCAATTTTCCCCTTAAAATTGAACTCAAAATGTCAAAATGTACTAAAAAAGGATAATTTTAATTAAATCTTTGTTTCATCAATTGCAATATAATACTTATGTATTGTTAAATGCATACTATAGTGTTTTGAAAAAATTTTTCTCGCAAAAAGTCAAATCAACGTCGGTATAAGTTGGCCTGTTTTGCATAATCATCATTCAAAGGTCAAACATTCATTCTGTCATTTTTCCCATAGAAGCTTTAATCTGTCATATAGAAGAATCCTTTTCAAAATGGCTATAACAACGTTTTTCATGGTAGTATGGTCAAATTTGAAAATGTAATAACTTTTTGAGGCAAATTTACGTATACACGTTTCGAATTGGATCGTTTCTTTTGGAAAAAATGTCTAATTGTCATTTTTTTGATTTTTGAAGGGTCTCAAATAATGATGGAACATTGTTTGAATTCCGTCCAAAAAATCAAAACTGAGCAATGAGGCATCAAAATCGTATACGAGTAATAATTGTCAGACATTACTTTTTGTAAAGACACAATAGCTCTTGTCTAGTTTTTGCAATCTTGGTTTGACATTTTACACAGTACAACGTCACAGGATTTTAAAATGTATCATTAAATAGTTTGTAATTTTTATCCAAATTATAATTACCTAATCACTGTTTATGGCTTATGAGACGGGGGATTCTTCATTTTTTCAATAATCTTCCAGAAGTACTTGAATGTGGTCTAGTAAGTGAAATGTAATTTTCTAGTGTATACCATTCTTGTCACGAATTGATGATGAGACTACGGATTTCATTGCTTCATCTTCAAATAGGAGAGGATTGAAAATTTCGTGTCACTCAAAATTTTCATGGATTAATGGCAGCGGAGGGCCGGGGCAGATTTTTGTTAAGTTTAACTTCTATAATGTAACATTACAGTACGAAGAACCATACGTCGCACGTCTTCAAAGTCTTTTGTTCTTCTTCTTTTTAATTTCTTAGTTCTTGAAGTAATTAGCAGTATTCTCAAAAAAATGTTTTTTTTTCACAAAGAAAGAAACAAAAATGTGTCCAAAATTAAGTCGATTACGTATTTAACGTGGATTGCCCAAACAGCACACACACATACATACACGGAAAGAATGTGAGAGACGAACCGACGACGACCACTGGACTAAACACAATTCATATTCGCCAAATTAATAAACAACGCTTTTAACTTCAACTGTCTTCAAGTTTTTTTCCTTCGGAAACACACATACACTTCCTAACAAACTACACAGCAGCAACAGCAGCATCAAATTGAATTTATCATCGTTCAACATAAAACACTACAAAGTCATCTAAAAAACTGGGGTAACTGGATACTTCCGTTGTATAGTGCAGCTGCCTGGAAATCACAAGAAAAATGACAAAAACCATTCATTAAAATCAATTGTCATTGTCATCCATCACATTATAAACTACAAGAACATTGGAGCAATTAGCTTCAATGTTTTAAAACCCAATTCCTTCTTTCCACAAATAATTATAAGAAAATTTGTCCCAACATCAACAAGAGTTTGTTGTCCTCAAAAAACTCAAAGAGTTGAGTAACAAGTAAGAAAACACAGAAGAGTTAGAATTGTTAAATGGTGTTACAAATCGAAAGCAATGAGGGTCGTAAAACACGCAAGAACGGGCTTGTTCAACCCATTACTCCGATTAAACGCAGAGCGTATAGTATCAAACAATATAAAAACGTACACTTCTTGATTTACATTATTGTGTCTTTGCATCTTCTTGAGCCATTTCAGTTGTGTGTCTGTGACTATAAAGCATAGCAATATAATAGTAGCTTTCGTAAAACAAGTGGTAATACTACACCTAACAATTTTTTTTATTCATTCCCGTCCAGTTTCATTCCAAAGCAAACAAGGAGAGATAGAATTTAAAAATGCCTATAAGGATTTTCTTCTCGTTTACATGTTATACTACGTATTACGTATTTCTACACTTCTCAGTTCTCATTCTCAATAAGACTTTTTTTCCTTTAGGCTTGGAAACGGACAAATGTAATGGCTCCAGTTTTTTGTCTTCTCAAATGTTAAGGAACCAAGGCCATGATTCACCTTCTGGACAGGTACGACTTACGACGCTCCTTATCTCCACATGTGCTACACATGTTTGTGTGAGCTAGAGCGTATGACTTACTCTTTACTATCCTTGCTTTTTCGTCCAGGTACTACTACAGCTTGTCCAAGTATTCCCGATAGCAATTCAAAGGGAGCTATATTATTCCACCGACTTTTATCTCATCATCATCATCAACGTCGTCGTCGTCTTCGTCTTTAGAAAATCAAAGTGCTCTGGACAACAAAGTTTTACACCATCACGTGACTAAAGTCCATTAGCTTGTCCTTTTGGATGTGTCTAATTGCTCCGGGATGTTGCTTGTGTCCCTATTTGCTCGTTATTTACGAGAGACTACGGCCAATTACCTTTATTGGGCAAGCATTCCTTGCTCAGTGCAACATTCAAGTATTACGATTTACTATAGTATATTTATGACTTTTCAAACCAGTCCACTGTTTGAATAACAATTTGAATTTCGCTTAAAACATTGAAGAGTGGAAGGAAGGAACTGATTAATAAAAATAAAAAGATGACTACCGTATTTGCTCTATTAAAAACCCAGGGTCACTAGAAATTCTCACCTCCTGAAGACTGGGTCAAAAATGGAGAGTGGGTTCGTATCAGAAGCGGGGTTACTA
>JABASF010003043.1:0-11811 GCA_019776145.1 Harlomillsia oculata
AATTAATAGTGAAAGTGCAATAATTGCGTTCCACAGGTTATTTTACCACGTCGCCGGCGGATACTACAGAGGAGATGATACCTTCATTTATTCCATCCTTGACTGGAATTCTGCTGGCTGGGCAATCCTATCCTGTATTTGTGGTCTACTTTTCGTGACAGTGGGCTACGTTTTGCTATCCTGGGGGGTTTATCGATTTCGAATTTATCTGTTAAATAATTGGCGAATTTCATAAATGGGCTTGCCTTATTGAGCATGGAAGAAGCTGAAGCGATTGTGAATGCAAATCAGTGGGAAGCGCCTAATGATGTCGATCCCATGGGTAAGATTTCCTACTTGAGTATCAAATCAACCGAATGGTTTACTGAACGTGAATAGTTCCAAATGTCTTGCTTATTATTATAATATTTCAGTTCACAAGTGGCATTATGTCATTTTAAATTACAATAAATTCGAAAAAAAGCCAATATGCAGCTCCAATTTATAAATGTTTAAAGAAGTGCAGCAGCCAATGCTACGTATCCCGCTGCCGCTCCAGCTCTGTCAACCCAATCCCAAAAGCTTTTGTTCTGAAATAAAAGTTGATTTGAATTGTACTTTAATACAGATTTTAACTCGAAAACTAACTTTAATTACAGATTTTAACTCGAAATTAATTATCAATATTAACCTGGACGGACGAACAGATTTTAACTTCATGACAGTCAGTTGTTTCAGAAATGCACACTCGTCGTGTTTCCAGCACATCCCCAGGTGGACATTGTTGTTGCCCATCGTCCGGAATAGCGGCAGCGGACATTTCTAATTGGAAAGGTCAATTTTATTAGGACATTTTAAAAATAACAATCATAAAAATTGAAAACTCATAATATCAACGTTACCATAAGCCAATGCCAAAAGAAACGCCATACAAATAATTGTCACCTTCATTGTCATATTGTCAAAGAAATTATAATTCAAAAACAGTTTCGAACACTGGGAACTGGGACTGGGACTTCCTGTTGTTTCTGCTTGAAAAAATTGGACTATCGCTTTTATAATGTTTTATACTGATAAAAATTCCAACATGCTACGTGACTTGCATTAAAACATCACATTTTGATTTTAGTCACTTCACTCGAACACCACATCGGCCAAGAGATTGTCAAAGCGTCAAGAAATAGTCATTTAAATGACTTGTCATTCTGTCAAGTAAACAAGCTCTAACAAGAAAAACTTTAAACTGCTGACGAAATGTGAAGTAAAGAATAAAGAACCAACGAAAGATCACACCAGAGTATGCCTACAAAAGAACATTGACATTAACAATTTTAAATAACACGTCGGGAAGTCAAACTTTTGAATTTGATGAGCTAATAAACTGTCAATTTTATGATTGAACGATTGAAGTTGAAGGAAAGTCGAAATGGAGAACGTNATTGTTGTTGCCCATCGTCCGGAATAGCGGCAGCGGACATTTCTAATTGGAAAGGTCAATTTTATTAGAACATTTTAAAAATAACAATCATAAAAATTGAAAACTCATAATATCAACGTTACCATAGAACGTTACCAAGTTTGAATTGAACACTAACAATTTTTTTATTTGTACATTCCAAAGAATCACAATTTGACTTCATAAGTTGCATTTACCTAAAACGTAGCAGATTATTATTAATTTAAGGAATTTTTTGAATGAATTCTTGATTATTTCAGAAAGTTGAGCGACTCAAGAACATGAATAAATTAAACCAAATTATGCACCAATGCGTCATGCTTTTCACAACAGTGATCACAGCATAGCCCGCTCCGATTGACCTTGCGTTGACGTTGAGGTTGCGGCTAGGGCACTGGACACCAGTGCTATATAAATAAAAGAGTTGTTTTGTATTGCATTGCTTCCTGATTGATTGTTTAGTAAACAATTGTCATGCTCCTCGTGTTTTACTCTCTTTTCAAAATTAGGAAACGACCATGATGCAGTTGAATCATTTATTTACTATGAAAATAATAGGTTTAACATACGAAAACATCTATAATTTCAGTTTCACAGTTATTTTCTTGTAGAATTGCATTACAGAACATTTTATTAGTTTTGTTCTACACACTCAAGTCGTGAAGAAGTTGCAATTCTTCTACAATGCTGTCTGCAATCCGTTCCACAGTTGTTCGTTCCGGGAACATGGATTTGTCAAGCCCACAGCTAATGTAAACGTTCCCGTTATAACTTAAGGAAGTGAAAACTCCAGCTGAAAAGTGCAAAAAATAATTTGTATTCATTTTAGACGAGCAACAAAGAAATCAACGGTGGTCTCTCAATTTATTCATACTGTACTTGCAACTTGCACTAACCGCAATTTCCAGGACTTTGACCACTAAAGAAGTTCCAAGAGTTAAGATTTAATCCGAAAATTTTGATTGCGGTTGCAGGACCCGGAAAATTCGACGTAATGAGAAGTTCCGGTTGTTTTTTTATAAACGAAGCGACCAGTTTTGAAGGCAGACTCCCAATGTACTTGAATCCTGTATGGTAAATTAAAGGAATGACGGATCTTTTCATTTTCTGTACGCTTGAATTCACCTTCATTAATCTTTGAATTGGATCTTCTATAATCCTACTGGAAGACCGACATGACCTTGCAACCTGTAAAAGTGGCATGCCGATTTCCGCCATTGATAGGAAGTGTGCCGATTTCTGCCATGGCTAGAAAGTGGCATGCCGATTTCTGCCATGGCAAGAAAGTGGCATGCCGATTTCTGCCATGGCAAGAAAGTGGCATGCCGATTTCTGCCATGGCTAGAAAGTGGCATGCCGATTTCTGCCATGGCAAGAAAGTGGCATGCCGATATTTTATATGACAACAAAAATACAATTGCAACCACTGATTCAGTTTAGACCATGACTAAGTGCATAGCTTATCTTGATTTTTTGTACTTCCGTATAATCAGTCACCCTAATGTCTGGTCAAATTGACAGGAAGGTTGTTGAAAATTACTTTTAATTAAGACTATAATAAAGGCAGACCAAGTGTTTGCGTAACTCAAAGGTACAACAAGTTCAGGCTAGACTTGATAAGGTACCCTTTAATACGGCATTTAACGAGCCGCACTATAAAAAGGGAACATGTTGCATGCAAAAAGCACAAAGTATTGTTTCTTGTTTATATTTACTTTTTTTTCAACGTGTACTTAAGAGTATAAATAATCAGCACATCTCGATTTCTTCTTAACAATTACACAGCATGCTTTGAGATGAGATGTGGTAAAAAAGGTGATAATCTCAAAGGGATCTTTGTGAGATGCAAAATGCAATGTGCCAGTCTGTCAGTAGTGCCTTAGATACGACTCATACGACGCACGCGAGGGCGAGATTTACTGTTTTAAACGGTGTGTGCACTGCTATATTGCACATTTCTCATCAGTCAGTAAACACTCGCACATTACGAGCTCCACGATACACAACACACGAGGACGACGCGACGATCGGCTCAATTTGTGCGAAAGTGAGATGGAAAGTTGACCAAACGAGTTGTTCTTATCAGTTCAAGTTGATCTTGAAAAGCATTGGAAGAAGTGCAAGTTTTAAAGTACAGTAGGAAAAACGCATCTTCAAGTTTCTTCTTATACCGGTAATTAATAATGCATTTGTAATCAATTGTAAAGCAGGCTTATTCCAAGGTACTTCGCTTATTCCATGAAGAGTAATCAATCGATATCCAATTTCAGATTACGATGGTACAGCACATTAAAACCTGAAACTCGTTCGAAACCACGTTTTACAGTAAGGACGTAAGGAGTAATACAATCATGGCTTCTCCTAAAAATGGCATCATGTCACATTTCGTGATAAACCCAGGAGCACTGGAAGATAAGGAGAAAAGTTGTTCATTTTCGAATAGTAATGGTGAATTGAACAATTTTGTTCGTGTAGATTTAAATCCAGATCCGATTGTGAGCATACCAAGAAAATTGACTTCGTTACCATCCACACAAGATGCTGAAGATGACAATGTGACAATGTATGAAAAGTTCCAGTCCGAAGGTTTCATTCCATGGGAAATGACGAAAAGTGCCATTTTGTACACGGGAGGAGTTGTTCTCTTCATTTCGGTCGTGTTTGCTACAGTGTGTTCATTTGTGCTTCGATGTGTTGTTCGTGTCATATTTAAATTATTTTATTCGGGGAAGATGCAATTGATTGAACGAGGAGCGGATGCTTGCTGGGCTGTGGAAACGGGTATCGGTGCTTCACCGTCGAATATAGTACTTGCCTTGAAATGTACTGGAAATGCGCCTGAAATTGATACACTTGCGACGTTGTTTGAGCAGCGTGTCCTTAACCTCAAAGTGTCAAAAAGTGACGTAGAATCGTACGAACCGTACCAAATGCTCCGATGGATTGTGACAGAAAAGTTCCTATTCTATTGCTGGCAAAGGGATGCATTATTCTCAGTCAAGAATCATTTTTACACAGAAGAAATCCGAGAAGGAGACGATTTGGATGGCAAAATGCAAACTGTATGTCAACATCACTTAGGGACACGGTTAGACCGTTCGAAACCACAATGGCGAGTTTGTCTTGTGTACAAACCGAAATCGGATGTGAATCCAAGCACAGAGTACGGAATCGTTTTGAGCATTCACCATTCGTACGGAGATGGGATTTCATGGATGCAAATGCTTCGTCTTGCATTCGCTGACAAACCTGCAGGAATTGCAGTTGACCCAATGGGTACGTCTCAATTGAAAACGACTCAACTTGCCCCGGTCATGGAATGGTGTGGAATTTTTGGTCGGATCAAAATGTCAGCTTTGATAGTACACCATTTCGCCTTACAGATTATGATCATGTGTCGTGAATCCAATGTTTTTCATGGTCCTTTCATCAAGAGGGACAAGACTTGTCGATGGATCACGGATTTGTCCCTCAACAAAATTAAGTCAGTTCGATTGCCGGATGGAGAAAAACCCGCTTTTACTGGAGTCATTACCTCATCACTGTCAGCAGCCTTTACTCGTTCCTACATTGATGGAAATGCAAAAGTCCCACGGAAAATTTTTGCAAGTATTCCTTACGCCGTCCTTCCTTACAATTCCATGACACCTACTAACAAGTTTTATGTGTGTTTGCTCCCTTTGTCTACTGGATCGAAGGATTGTCCTAGTCGTCTCGCCAAGTGCAATTCATATGCCAAATTCTTCAACCCGCCACTTCGGGCTGATGTTAACATGTTAGTATCTCATCTTTGTGGGATTTGCATCACTCCTTTGCAAAAGCTAATGGGACTTTCTGCTCGAGCCACACTGGCATTATCCAATCTCCCTGGACCCAAAGAACAAATGTCCATTTGCAACGGCGACAAAATCACTTCCGTCATGCTCTTCCCGCCGATGAAATTCAGAACTGCCGTGGTTGTAGGTTTGTTCAGCTACATGGATCAACTGTCCATGTCCATTACCGTGGACCACACTCTGGACAAAAGTCCGGCATTCGCTAAACGATTTTTAAACTATGTCGAAGAAGAACTTCAAACTCTTCTGGGCGAATCTTACAAAGCTGATGTCAACAACAACAAAACCGGTCCAGTTCCAGTGCACACGTCAACTACACCGAACCCGGTGACATACGAACTTCAACCTGAACAAAGCATTGATTTACAAGTACTTTTAAACGAAGATGATGATGATGACCTTGCCAACAATCTTAACAAAAACATGTTAACTGTCCATGACGGTACTTCCGTACTTACAAATCCCGAAGATCCCATCTTCAGGAAGATATCCGACATTTCTGCATCCTTCGTCATTGACTTGGGCAATGATCGATCCGAAATCGTGTCTCGACTCTAGTGGATTTTAGCAGTTCTTCATTTGTACTACATCTTAAAATTCCCTATTGTCTTTTCATTAAGCCTTGGGAACTTCAATAAGTCAATAATTCCCAATGCTCTTCATGATTGAGCAATGCAAAAACACAAAAGCTTATCAAAATTGCTGCTTATTAACCGCGTAGTCGACTACCTTGTGTGAATTTTTATTAGTTCTCATCATTCCACGTTCAACAACGGAACATTTTAATTTCGTACGCATTTAGTCAAACTCTCAAGGTGGATGACTGTGATGTTGGGGTATTTATTATTACTGTTACATTGTACATAAGTAGTAAATACGCTCCCTCAATATTTTCATGACATTTGTGTCCGACTAACATATAATTATTAATTAGTCAAGGTCTTCATTTGGGGTCGTATAGGATAAATTAGTATGTGATGTCTGATGTGATACACGGTCTAAGGTACGGTATAGACGGTAGGTTAAGGGTAAATCACACTTGAATAAACTGTATAATATATTTTACATTATTGAAGATCATTTAATTAATGTTTATCAAAAATTCTTAGTTGAACCCTTTGGACATAAAGACTTGTCTTGTTGTTATGATTGGTCACCGAATTTTAATTTAATTACAATGTTAACAATACTAGATTAAAAGTATATTTAAAAGGTTGTTATAATATGTCCAAAAAAGAAGTAAAAATAAAGGCGAAACGTTTAATGATAATAATGAATCTAGGAAAAAATTCACGTGGTTTGGATTAATTTAATTCTAATTTCATTCATTTACACATACATTGTAGGATGGAATTCCGTTTGCATGTAGCATGTGAATATGGCTTTTATGGACGTTCAAAACTTCAAAGTTGAGCATTGTTGTTCTTTTTGCTGTTGGTTGTATGCATTTTGGTCAGTAGCAACAACAACAATCCAACAACGGTGCTTTATGTGAAGGTCACAAGTCGTAAAGGCATACGTGGTTATATTGACGCTATGTCACCTACTCGACATGGATAAGACACCTTCCTTACAAGTTAAGAAGAAGATCTAACATTGCCCCATCCATATGAAGGCGGAAGGAGGCTTCTCTCTTCTCATCACAAAATGCGATGATCACTAAACAACGTTGGTTAGTTTTAGTACCTTCTACATTCTACTGCTGCTTGGATTTGTTGTACAAAAAAAGGAACAAGATCATGTTCAACATGAAATGAAGTGGACATAAAGTAAACAGTCAGGATGAGGAAGTTGATGTGACGAGTGCCCACCAGAAAACCAAAGATGACCACGTACACACGCACAAAAACAAAAGACATTATAAGTAAAAGAAATGATTAAAATCGTTAACATTAATGGACCAGTTAAGCTTTTTTGGGTAGTAAACAAAACATGAACAGGTTCTCTAGTGTCAAATGTCAACGCAGAGATTGGGTTTGTTTCATCCATCCATTCAGTGATCACGATCATGCATACGCGTAGGAAGAGGATTTCATTCAGAAGGACACTTTGACACTTTCCTACACCGTAGTATCCAGATTTAGACAAAGGGTCAACAAGCCAACAATCAGTTGACATGCCTGTTTACGTTGACCACATAGGAAATTCAAAGAGCAATTCAATTGACCATTATTAATTAAAGTGCAAGCAGACATCAGCTTAACCCTTTAATGGAATTGACATTTTAGAACTTTAGCTTTGTTTTTGATCCCAGAGGATAATTGGATATGGAGGATGAATAGAAATGCATTGACATTCAACAAAGTCAAATTGGTTAATTGTTGATGCATTGTCGATTGTCGCTCTTTAAGCTAGAAGGCGGTCAGTAGAACAAATCACAACCTCCTTTTCCCCTCTGGCATCAAGGCACTATGAGTTTCTCTCTTTCTGTCTCTCTAAGAGCCAGAGTATGCAGTTATATCACATCACTACTGAGTACTGACAAACAGCAATGTGTGTACCAAAACAGTAGATTCAATGGCCTTTGCTTTGGAAGCAAAAACTGAAGAGAGTGGAGTGGATGAATTGTGTGCAAGAAGCATTAAGAAAGTTGCATTCAAGGTAGACTCTTTTGATGACTACGAATGTTAATGGTCAGTGCTTGGTGCGATTAGGTCGTAAAAGATTGGATGCGAGGAAGCAAATTGTTATGGTTGATGGTAGGTAAATAGGAAATGTAAAAATGGAGGAAAAGGAAGTTCTGTAATATTGTAATATTGTAATTGATCTGAGCGTTTGCGTTCTAGGAAAACGAATGAATGCACAACAGCACAACGTTTTGTGTTCTTTGTAGAATTCTTTTAATTCACAAGCATAAGAGAATAACAATCAACAATCACAAAGTTTGAATATAAATCTTATCCTAACAACAATGAATGTGAAATACTGACAGGAACAAACCTGAAGAAAAGTATAAATTCGAATTTGAGATTTGAAACTATAAAATGTGGAAACGCGCTTAATCAATTTGTAACAATATTGTCAATTTCTCAAGTCTTCAGAGTACGAAAGGTACACATACAATTGATCTTAGATTTATAGAATATCAGTCCTGGTTCTGGTTCTGGTCATCATCTTCATCTCCATCGTCCGATGAATCAGACTCAATTGCATTTAGATCTTCTCTTATGTGAATTCCAACAAATCTTCGATTTAATTGCCTTCGTATGGCGCGTGCAGCATCAAAATTGTGAACTCCGGGACCAGCACGAACTGCCAAGATGTCCTCGTCACGTAATCCATAATAGCATCCATTTGGAGGAGGAAAAGTAAAATCATCATCCGAGTAATCATCCGAATCATTCGCACCACTAGCTGCGCCTACCGGACCACCAGATTGACCAGATGCGCCTGGTTCCTCCTCATCTGAAATAAATAAAGATTTTAATTTTAATAATATTATAATAGTTAATTACTTAATAATTTTTCATTATGATCGTAATCTGCTGATTGATCACATTGATATAAAATAAAATTAACCTACCGCTCATTACAGCAGAACTTGGATCGGGATGAAGTATTGTGCACTGCTGGAACGCAGTGTACATTTCTTGGACAAGGCTGGCCACATCAGGAACAAACTTTATTTCAATGATGGCATCTTCATCCCCACTATCACCGTCAGCGTTTGACACATCCATTGCTAATAAATTCAAACAAGTCATTCATTAATGTATAAATAACCGTAAATATCGATTGAAATTGATTTAAAAATTACCATCATTATTGGCATCTTCACCCTGAGTTAACTTGTCCGTCATTACGTAAAGACACTCCTGTTCATGGAGGCTTGCATCAGTAGAAACCGCGTGCAAAGTCACATTCTTGTATTGTATTTTGAATCCCTTTTTGGTTACGGAATCAATCCACGTCACACAACTAAAATAATATTAATACATTACTGTTATTTTCGACAAACTTTAGACTTAAAGGTTTCGTAATAATAATGACGTATAAGACACAATTCAAATCTTACTCTTCTGCCACATAAAGGATCCCCACTCCGACAATAGAATTGTTTACTATAGCCTTGACATGTTCCTTCTTCAATATGACTCCTACTTCCGGTTCCGGGAAGTCAATTAAGTTGACCATACTTTTAGATTGTATTGTCGTTTCGAAATCCAAAGACGATTGACTGGAGAACAAGAATGAGACGAATTTAAGTCATGGAAGACTATTTTGAATGTATTAAAAACACTTCCAAAATTGAAATATAAAATCCCAGTTACCACTTTCGTAATTCTATAATGCCGATTACGTAATATTTATTTTACTACGTCGTATAACAAAAACAAAAAAAAACAAGTTGCAAATCCTTTCGACCAACGACGTAAATCACGTACTCACCACTCGGCTGCCGCTTCAAGACTGCGGGAAGTCTCGCGCTGGTCCTGGCTCATCTGCTCAAATGGATGGAACCATGGAACGTGGGAAAATTGAATTTTTCCTTTGTCTCAATCAATAAAACGTTTTGGAATCGACCGAGTCGACGTCGTCCGAGTGCTTGGATTAATGTACTTTTAATTTTAATCAATTTATTAATTTAGTTCGATTAAAATGTCCGTTTCTACTAGTTCCACAAAGCTTTCTGAAGACATCTCTTCTGAGAATATTCATCGCTTTTCATTTGATCCGAATGTGAGTAGTACGAGTGATTTTAATAAATCGTCTTCATATTCTACGCATCAGTTTCTTACTGCAAATAAAAAAGAGGAATTTCATCTCGAAGTTGAGAAAAAGTCAAAAACTATGATCCCTTTGGCCTGTGGAATCATTTCGGATCCACCAACTTTAATTGTGACTTATGAGCTTGTGGATGAGAGAGGGATGAAAAAACGTCGACAGAAGAAAATGCCTTTGCGCAATTTCACGGATAGATCGAATGTTGTGAACGTAGCTGTGATGATTCGACAAAGACATTGCGACGTGTTGTCGGAAGTTCCTCGGGTCATTATTGAAAAGATGCTTAGGATCATTCAAGAAATTCAAAAAGGGTTGGATGTTGGTGAGTTGGGCTTTAGAAATGGAAACTGGAACCGATTAATATGACTTGAATGGAAATTGACCGTGGATCAAATTGTGATTGTTTTTATAGCTTCAGCGGTTTCTTCAATATCAAAAGAATTCGAAATCGACCCAGATGAAGATTTGAATAAGATAAGCACAGAAGAACTGAATCAGCGTAAAGCCTTGATGGAAGAATCCTTCGTGAAGAATCAAGTTTCGACAACGCATCCTGATTTTGTCTACGATAAAGAAATCAATTTTGATTCTATTTGCGTAGACAAAGAATTGAGTGCTTGGGATGATGAAGAGGACATTTTAGGTGACGACGTTGACAAGCACACAGGACTTTCGTCATCAAGAGGAAGGTTGTATGAATTGCCATCGTCACTTGGCTCATCGTATGTACCCCAGGACACTAGCAAAGAACAGTTGAGTTGTATCACTGAGGAAGTATCGAAATACTTTGCAGAGGTCGAATCCAAGTTATCCATGAAAGAGGACAGTGACAATAAATCGTCCAGCCAGTACGACATCGATTTAAGGGGACACATTGAAAGTGGTTTTAATTTTAAAGAAGATGATGACGATGACGAATTTTGGTAAATTGCATTTTCCATGGATGTTCAGCTTACGTTACGTACTTACGTACCATTAAAATTGAAAATGGAACAATCACAGCCATTTTGTTGTAATAATTAGTTTTCTATAATCAATCAATAATGTCAAGTCATTAGTCAATAGTAGTCAAAATAAATTCTAATGTGCTTCTTCCCTAAATCCCCACGTTTAAGATGTTAAGTATTTTGTTTTGAGTTTATTCAAGGTCAGATAATGTCGATTTTTAGAATAGTACTCTTGAGTTTCGCCATGGTATCATTTGATTCCAATCCCGGACAAAGGGTTATATAGTCATCTTGCACAGTTCCGGACATTACAGTAACAGTAACCCGACATTTTCTGCAATTACGACCACGATATGGGCTGCAGTGTGTCCAGAAGAAAGGAGGGACTCTACAATTCCTGGAGACTTCCTCAGTCCGTTCCAGAACCGAAACCCGGAAAAATTTTAATCGCTGAGAATGAAGGGCAGCAAATTCGGTTGATCGTTGTCACCACATGTATGCTTTTGACAATGGGCTTGATTCTCACGTCACCCCTCATACAACGTGCATCTCGTTTGTTTGTTAGTAAATTGTCCCATGAGAAATTTCGACGATCAAAATGTCAAAATCCCATCAAATCTTTCAATTTTTCATTTGTATTTGGTTTTTAAGGACACCAATGGAACAGCCTCGATAGGTATGAAAGGAATTGATTTCGCCAAATACAATTTGAATCCGGAAAATGCGACAGAAGCTCAGATGGCAGAGGTGAAAGTTAAAAAAGATTAGATTCTATGAACATACTTGGCACGGATATGAATAAGATGAACTAAGGGTTTCGTTTTCAGTTGTTTTCCAAACATGGGAAAGAGATTATTAAAAGCTGGAG
>JABASF010003044.1:0-11804 GCA_019776145.1 Harlomillsia oculata
CCTCGCAGTCGGTCTGTATAACGTATCAATTAAAACATGAAACGGTCTGGTTATTATTTACTATAATTATATAATACTGTTGCAGAACCATCACTTTGATATTAGCAATACTAAGCTTACAAAATCTCCTTTAACTTGACTTCCTTTTAATTGAATCCTTTGGAATGTATCATTTGGGGCGACACGAAACTCAAATGGGTAACCTCCAGCAATTGACTTGTAAGGAAGCTGATGGAGTGGAATGGGCTCCCAAATTGGCTGGCCAGATCCAACATCAATTAAATAAACTTCATTTGGAGAAAGTCTCACAGCAGCAATGCAATGCGTTCCTGGACATAAACCTCTTGACCAAGAAGCTTGGACGCCTTGAGTGTGAAAACCAATATTTTCAAGAAGTCGTTTGACGAACCAATTCAAGTGAATGCACATGCCTCCCATCCCGCTGAATCCTATGTCAATAACTTCGTCTTCTGTAGGGCGTCTTCGGTTTTCTGGCAATACTGCTCCCATGCCCATATTCTATCACGTCACGAGAATTAGTTTTTACGATTTAAGTATGCAATTTAAAAGCTAGAAACATTTTAATGATTTTAAAGTCAAAAGCAAACAGTTTACATGAAAATAAATTTTTGTGATGTGCTTTCGGTTAAAAACTTTCAAAAACTGCAAGGGATCATCTTTCACTAGCGTTTTCCAATCAGNAAGGGATCATCTTTCACTAGCGTTTTCCAATCAGGAATATCGAGAACGTTAACAAGAAAATCGTCGATTCTTGTCTCAGTAAACATTTTTTTGAAGAATAAAACGTCAACAAAAATTCAAGTAAAGAAATTTTGATACTCGTTTCGGCACTCCAATCAGATAGTAACTGAGCTGTGCTGGCCTTGAGATTGGAGATAAAAGTGTGCTGGAGTGAACTGTAGTTTTTTTGCAGCATTAAATGTGTCTTATGTGTTTTATTACTTATTACATAATAAGCTACGAAACATAGTGCTTGTATATACTCAATTTACTCAAGGATGTACGCATATAGTTCAACACTTAAAGCCAAACGTCTGGTTTATACTTATCCACAAGTTTATTCACTTTAAACACTGACTGCTTTAATTTAAAACATATGACTTATAAAATCTGGGTAATTCCACCACATGAGACTATAAATGCTACTATGCTACCAAATCTTATTTTTTGTCATCGTACATAATTGTCGGTTCATCATAGCTGTGAAAGTCTGGATGCCACAGATCTTCGGGAAGAGGTTGGTCCAGTTCTTCTGGGAAGAATGTTGGAAACGGAGGCGCTTCCGAGTGTCTCCTTCAATAAAATCAATGACAATTTAATTTCAGTAACATTATTTAGTGTAATTAACTGGTACGTTTAGAAAATTTTTGGGAAACTTACAGTCTGTAAACGCAACAATCCCTAATGGACACAAAATTCCCACATTCTCCTGGGATAGCTGGTCCTTTAATGAACAAGACGTTGTATTTGGTGTTAATACGAACAATCTAACATATTAACATCAAAGCATTAGGGAATTTATTTGCGATACAACCAATGGAATATAAAACAACTACATTTAAATATGCATGTAAACCTCCACTCCTTTTGTAGTTCGCCGCATCTGTCCCATATGTCCAGGCATTTTTTGACCAGGCCAAACTCTTGCTTTGTCTCGTCCAGAACCGATACAACCAGGTCTTCGATGAGATTTTGTGCAACCATATTTATCAGAAGGGCCACCTTTGAATCCATGACGGACCATGACACCTTCGAACCCATGGTCAATCCTAAAATAGATAAGTATCACTCTTAAATCTCCAAACTCGCTTTCAGGATTCGTATATTCTGTATAAAATGAAAATATATTTTAGACACGCACGTTTTTCCAGTAATGTCCACAAACTGACCAGGGTAGAAATGGTTGGCGTAAATTGGTGTGCCAGGAAGCAAAGCAGCATCCTCAGAAACAATGAATCTATCCAGTTTAACCTTCGGTAACGTACCGCAGTCACGAAACAAACCCATGTACTCTTTTGTAAAACGTTGAGGATCAGCACTTTCAGCTCCGACAAGAGCGAGAGCGAGCCCTTTGAATTTGTCTCCATAATTCCGCTCTGTCTCTTCTGGACTGAAGTACTTGATCACATGGTTGTCAACAATCTATAAATATAGTGACCCAACAATATGATTTGATTACGCTGATCATTGCCATGTGCTATTGCCAATCGTCAAATACGCCTTAATGTGAACGTGAAAATGATCAGTATTTTTACTACCTGAATGAGGGTATACAAATGCTTTTTGCCATCCTTGTCCCAAACAGGATAAACACCAATCTTTCTTCCAATAGCTCCCACACGTCGACTTTGAGGTGTCCATTCGTGTCTTGCATTGACAATGCTTCTCAAAGGACTTACATAAGGCAAAGCTGGCGAGTCAGGCACATAAGCAGGACCATAACGATCAAGAACCACTTTGTTGACAAAATCTTGATTGTCACTGGTTATTTCTTGATCGTGTCGCTATAAAACAATTCAAATAACGAATTTAAAATTACACAACTTAATGCTAATGTACTAATAAATCATTAAGAAATTGTAAATTTAAATTAATAAATGAATTACCTCCCGTCGCTTCTTCGTCCACCAAAAGTAAGGAT
Source organism: Harlomillsia oculata (assembly GCA_019776145.1). NCBI lineage: Eukaryota > Metazoa > Arthropoda > Collembola > Entomobryomorpha > Oncopoduridae > Harlomillsia > Harlomillsia oculata. The sequence goes on from JABASF010003044.1 coordinate 2,663, forward strand.
GAGTGTGTCGTTGTTTCACACGGGACATGTCACGTTTTTGCATCAATTCAACATTGGATCTAGATTTCAAAACCAACGTAAATAATATTAGTGTTTCAAAATTTTAATCTTTGTATATATTCTAATAAACCAAAAACCAAACGTGAACTTTAGAAATTCGTATTCGAGTAGGTACTTGGTACGTTGGTACTTACGGAGATAAAAGCGATGTAGCGCCCCAAATATTGTTTCCTTTAATAAAATGAGTCAAAGGGGTACGACACAACTTTATTAACCCGTCAGCCATTTTGAACTACCTATATTTTTGAAAGAGAACAATAATTAAATATCAGTAAACACAAAATTCAGTCAGCAATTTTCCGGCAAAAATCAACTCGCCACCAAGTAATGTTGAAGTGAAAGTTGGCGCTTTGAGACAAACACGCAAATCTTTGCTTCAACACATTCACCAAGGCGCATGCATGCGAGGCGCAGACTTTTTCATTTCCACGCGACAGTTAATTTTATTAATTGAATTAGCATTATTTCCAACGACCTTTAACCTTTAGTACATTTCATCACATGACACATGCATATACCTATACAGTTTTTGTATTGAATAATTGAATCTGAAATCTGAATGTCCCAAGAGTCCCAACTCCCAAAGTCCCAATCCCAATCCCAATTCCCAACTTTCAACGGGAAAAATGAAAATATTATACATTTTTCATGAAAATGGAAGTAATCATAATAAAAAAATAATAATGGGCATATAATTTGAGCACTACATTAAATAATCTAACGGCGTTCAGAATTAAAAATTATCTCATTTTCCTTTTCATGCAGATCGTTAAAATGTAGAAACAATACGAAACAATACAATAATAAGCTGTTCTGGAACATTCGGTTGTTTTCCAGTTCAAGCTTTATCGGTCAACGTCGAATTCGTCACCGTCCACCGTCACTGCTTTTGCACACGGCTTTACATACCAGTTCGTTCACCGACAAGAATTCTGAATTCACGTTCGGAAACCGATTTACATGCTAAAAAAAGTCTCCTATCAGTCCTGTCATGCGATTTTATGAACCCGGCGGCATCGCGGCATTCTAAACAAATTCAGGACATTCAATTCAGCAGTAACGGACATTCGGTTGCACAGGAAATGGGCATGGTTTTGTGGTATTACACACGCACTTGAAACTTGGCTTGTTTTGCATTTTGCAGAATTCTGCGTAGCTTTTTGCACACGAAGCCTCGGTATATGTTATGTAATGTATCATCGTCTGCACACGGCACTTCAAACTTGGCTTGTTTTGCATTTTGCAGAATTCTGCGTAGCTTTTGCACACGAAACCTCGGTAATCATCCTATCTTCGCACATCGCACATTCTGCACACGGCACTTCAAACTTGGCTTGTGCGTAGCTTCAGATTTTGCACACGACACGAAATCTAGCTGCGTAATCGTATGCCTATCGCACATTTGCACACGACACTTGGGAAACGTCGGCATATATAATTGCATGCAAAGACAAACGGTGGAGTCAAACATATTTCGGAACTTGGAAGCACTTTGACTTTGTGTTTTGTCGTTGTCGTTTGTGATTGTGAGACGAAGTGTCTTTGAGTCTTTGTTTTAAGCGGAAACAAAAAGGGAGGAAAAGCAAAGTTTTTTTTATCAACATGGCAGATTCAAGTAAGTTTTGGCATTTCTTTTGGGTACAAAATGTTTAAAAACTGTTTGAAAATACTAATCATTTTGGGATTATGTTTATGTCTGTTATTAGAACCCGGGTGCGTGGCAGTCGTGGAATTCAAGTGCAAATGCACAGGTGAATCCGGTTGTTGTGAAGTTGTCTCATGCGAAAAAACCGAAACAGGTTGCATTTGCACAATCCGTTGTAAATGTGAGCCAACAACTGACGGAGGAAGCGGCTGCTGCTGTAAAGTGACATCTGAATGCTGTCAAGGGCCAAATAACACTTGTTCCATCACTGGAGAAGCAAAACCTGGTTGTTGTCAATTCAAGTCTTGTGAAATGACAAAAGAAGGATGTATTTGCAAAGTAGAATTCAAATGCAAGTGCATTGATGCTCCAGCTTGCTGTGAAATCATTTCGTGTGAGAAAACGGAAGACGGATGCAAATGTCGGCTTCGCTGCAAATGTGACCCATCAGCCAAAGAATGTTGCGGTGGACAAAAGAAGTGCTGTTGAATGGAAAGAATCTACTGAAATTCTACTCATAATGTTTTACAATTGCGTGATTCAGATCACGTAATGGTCAATGGTGTAGTTTGCGTTTGCATTTGCATTTTAATTTTGTCTCAATTTTTACTTGTGTGGAAGAAAGAATGCTATTTTAAATTTTAAACTGCAAAATATGAGCAGAACATTAAAATAAAGTACAATTAAAAGAATAAAACAAATAAATTCCTCATGATTTTTCTTTTTTTTTCAAAATGGCATGCCTCGACCTGTGAATCATGCAACTGAACTGCTAAGGTATCCGTAATGTTAGCAAACATACAAAATCGTATTTATTGGAATAAGGTCATTAAATTGGATGTAAGTTAACAAAAACAAACATCCAATGCATTGTATCATAATAATAATACTCGTTTTCATTTCTATAAACATCTTTGCCGGTACTCTCGTAACATAAAATATAAATTGTTTGAAGGTGGGAGTCCATACAAAAATCAACAATTTGATTGAGTTATCAAAAAATCGAAAGAAATTAAGATTACATCTTCCAAAGGTTGTCTTCAGTTTTGAGTTTCTTACAGTACAATCCAAGAACAAAACAGTACAAAACGCTGTAGACACCATGTTCCACAGCAGTCCATTGGAAAGTGTGCCAATCGTACAAAAAGAAAAGTGTTGACAATGCAAGGATTTGAACGACCAAGAAACCAACTAGGGCAATCTGGATCACTTTCTTTACTTCCTAAATATAGAAAAGGGGCATTTTCACTTGGATTCATAGTATCTTGGTTTGGTCAATAATTAATAATATAGCTATATAGAGTGGTTTAAAGAGCCGAAAACGAAAACCTTTTCTATTCCTTTGAAGATGAACATTCCAGAAAAAAGGAATAAAAATATGTAAATGAGGAGTAAGAGCATTCTCATTGCGTCACCATCCACATCGCCCTCCTGAAATTCATATCATTATGACGGCTAATTAGTAATGAATTATAATTAAATAGTGTGCTTCGTAAAGTTTGATTATTATACCTTTTCCCATATGGCAGTTCCTGGTTTAGGGTATATAATTTTTGTTAGGAGGTCTCGCAAGAGGTACAATCCGTAATACTGCAACATCATTATTTAAATGATTATATAAATGAAGTTCATTTAGAATCAAGTTAGGTCAGTATGCAATTGACAAATTGGCAATTGATTAAACTAGTACGTTTGCTTACATTGTGCACACTCGCCGCAAAATACGAAGCGCCCCTGAAAGACAATGATAAACACAAACAAAAGCAGCACTCCATTGTTTGTGCGTTTTTCACCTTTTCGGTAGCTTATTAAAGGCGAAAGATTCGCAAAGAATCGCAGGTCAACGAGGAACTTTAAACTGTAACAGGTAAAAGTGAATGTTAATGGTAATGATTAACTGTTGATAATTGCAGTGACTGTAACTGCACTGATTTCTTCGCCTTATGTAATTTACATTAGAGAACAATCATTGAAAAAGCCTGAACGACAGGCTAGGAGATGTTGGACTGGGTGAGCTTTTGAAGCTTCTTGTAAACTGGTGAGATGACAGAAAGCCCGAAGCATTGAAGATTATTGTGACCTATTCAGCCGAAGCACACTAACTGATGAGGGCCAAAATATGCAAGTACCGTTAAGTTCTCCCTATGCAATCCAAGGACCGAGTTTTCTTACGACTACAATGCATATTACTACTACTACACTATACTCTTTTGCATTGTTGTTACCTGTTATGTTACCTACCTTGCATGAACAAATGAGAGGAAAGCCATCGCATTGAAGATTACAAGGCACTGAAGCTTCGATTTACCCATTTGCTTAGTATCACATGTAAAGGAAGATGACAGAAAACTATAAGCTTTAGCAGGTAGAACAGGTTTGAGGTTTTTCGGGCCACGAATCTGGGTAATTCGGCTATGCTGTCATATATCGTGGACGAGAGAATGAATACATTCACAATTTCACGTCGCATCACATCTTGTTTTGCATTTGCTACACTGTGTAACAAGATCAAATCCACATTTTATGCTTTTTTGAGTGGACTGTGGACTACAATGTACCAAAATCGAGTGTGTCATCATCTGATACCTCGTACATTACATCTTAATCCCAACAATCCCAAGTTTCCCACCTGCAAAACTGCATTCTGCAAATCTTCTTTGCATTTTCCTAACTTGGACAAATTGTCGCGTTTTGTAATGTAATGGGAAGATAACGCTGTGTGGGAAGAATTTATTTTCTTAAAGAAGAAATCGGTACAGAACTAAAATTCCCTTTCCAGTATTGGGATTGGGTCACTGTGAGTAAAAACTAGATGAGCGTGAGTTTTTTCTGTCGTCGTTTGTGATGTCATGTTTTGATTATAAGACTCAGCTTTTTGTAATGTCACCATCCAAACAAAGACTAGCTCATGTATCATTAAAAAATGCATGGACAACAGATGCTGCCCGAATTTTTGTAAGTCCGGTTCCTTGGGATGTTTTATTGCTTTTGAACCTTGAAACCAAGCCCCAAAAGTCAATTCAAAATTCAGAGTATCTGATAAGATAAAACTGGATTTTCAAACATTTGAGATGCTCTGATGGACCTGCCTGGACTGTCTTTAAAATAAATAGACGTCATGAAAAAGTTGCGTCTACTAGCATTGTTTATTCTTTATTTACAAAACTTCTATGGCACACAGGATTCGGTCGATTTGAAGTTCTACGCAAACTTTCGACATTGCATAACAAATAATAAAACTTAAATATTAGAAACATTTTAAAGCAAGCACATTCATAGCCAAAAAGTTGTAGCCGGCAGACACACGAACAAACATACAAATCAAGGCATTCAAGATTCAACATAAAAATACATTTTAAAAGTAGGCAACAATAACAAAACAACAGACCGCAAGTTCACTTTCACTTGTGTTTTCATTCATGGCAGATGACGTCATTCACGTCATTCACGTCATCATGACTGAAGTCTAGATTTACTATGAGTGACTCTAAGTTTGCGTTCTTCCAGTCTGAGACGTTTGCTGTACAGGACCAGAATGACAGTCAACAAAATCACGCCGATGCTCTTGACTACAAACTGAGCAATGTGCTCAGCTTCACTAATACTGTGAGAATCATCTACAATTGCTGTTGCATTCTTCCTTTGCAATACCAACTTTGTGGATAATGGACACCAGTACAAAATTCGGACTGTCATTTCACTCACTTCAGTCACAAGGAAAACGATTGCCGCTCCGCCCAGGATTTGTGCTGATTTCTGGAAATAATTACAAACACATAAGACAGACACATCCTCAGCAATGATTGCGATTGGGGCAAACGTGTTTGAAGATATTCATTTACTTCTTCAAATTGATATTTGTGAAATAACGAAATAAGAAATAACCATTTATACCTTCTGTATACCATGGAACATGGAATAACTTATCATCAAGGAAAAAAATATATACATAGCAAGAAAACACGCTGCCATAACTGTTGACGCTGCTTTCTGCAAAAAAAGCCATCAATTATAGTCCGTCACGTTTTTCATATTCGGAAAAATAAGCAAACAACCTTGAATGAAAATGCAATGATTGCATGATCGGAAAATTGCATACTATATGTAAAACCAAAAAGGCAACTCACTTGAGGATCGGCGAGATTCCAATTGGAGCTAATATTCGCAATACTGAAAATTAGCAGCCATAACTGCTGCAACGTTACTACCTATACAATAAAACATCACAAAAGATTTTAGCTTTAAGCTGTTTTTTAATTAACAACTTTTAAAATTATGGCAGAATTTCAGTATTACTGACCAAATATGCACTAGCCCCAAAATAACAAACTGTGATCCAACTAAGGGAACACAGTTTGTGATCACCCACAACAGGACGCATGTCTGTGGCTTTTTCAGTGCACGCGTTCCCACAAACCACAAATAAAGTTACTCTTGTTGGTCTTTCTTAGGTGTTCTCGATATAAGTGAAAATTACTTATTCAGGAAGAAAATTGAGGACTTTTATAATTCATGGCGTCTTTTTGTGAGAGACGAAACGTGCGTCCATGGGCTTTGATCGCCCAATGCGCACTGTTGACAACACACACACATACACAAAGGTTTTGGGATGCACATTCAAGAAATGCGTCGTATAATCTTAAAAGAAGGCAAGCCGAAGGAGCACCATGTGCTCAGGTTGATTAGTTGATTGCTCTCTACGCTTAAGAGGCTGTCTCGCCACCTGACTTGTCTCATGAATCTACTTGGGAGGACGAAACAACATCTTGTCTTCTACACAACTCTTCATCAACAACACAGTGTGCCGATAAATGCAAAAAAAACTGACTTGTACATATAAACTACTAAGTTGATGGAGTATGACTACGAGTAGAGTATAGGAACAAAAAAGAACTATTAGGCAGAAGCTTGATCAATAATTTATTCTCATTTGCACAACAGGTGTTCCTGCTTTGTGTCAAAAAACGAACAAAATCTTTTCAAGTTGGGGTGCTTCGAATACTCAAGCACATTGCTGCACATTAGCATCATAATCGATGGCATTTGCAATACCTGAATGCAACTGTAAAATGAACTTTTCATAACAATAACAACATATAACATGCATTCAATAGAAAAATTGAGTATTAGATTTCATTACAAACATTTTTATTGAAACATTGTAATTTCTCGGATAATGCACACGAATCGTACATGCAAAGTGGGTATTTGCTATTTGAAAATGTTTTGTAACGCTTGTGAATTCCTAATCTGATTTATTGCATTTGTTTGCTATTGCTTGCATTCAAACCACAAACCATTGAACTGGATTTCATGTAATCCAGAATTTTGCCAGAATTTGATGTAATGCGATGTACATGTAACGTAAGGCTTTAGCAAATTGATCATGATCATGATTCAATTAAATCAAACCATTGTAGGGGGTAGACTCGGATCTAATCCGTGTTGCTTCATTTGGATTGCCACGTCAAACAAGTAGTCAAAGCATTCCGACCTATGTAAACGTAATGAAGAAATGCGTGAATTATAACGCCTTAATAAAACGAAATTCATTCGTTATGGACTTTTAAAAATCATGTTAATTAAGATTACATAGTTTTAGCTTGTTCCCAAGAATTTCCCCAAACATAAACGCCATGTCGACGAACAAGGACAGCACAAGTTGATGGATACTCTTCCATAACTTGAGCCATTCGATCCCTCAGATCTTCTTCAAAATTCGTATTTTCGATGATTGGAACGATTAGTTCCTCATCATAACGATTATAACGTTGCTTCTCTGGATTATACGTTCCCTGAAACACAGATTTAGTGACAAAATAATCATATATGACTGCATGCATGACTTTATGCGAGAAGCTAAAAAGTACTTTGATCATTTCCAAATGTGTGACACGGAATTCCTTCCCAGGGTAAAGAACTGTAGCCATCAATGCTGATTTTGAATGAGAGTGAATCACCGCACCAGCATTTCGAGCTGCACACATAAAATTATGTTGTGACAAAAGTAAGGTCGTAAAACTGTTTATTGCGAGCGAGTAAATCACTTATGTTAGCATTAATTACCCGTGTAAGCACACATAAAAAGTGGAGTGCATTGACTCTTTTTAAGAGATTGGTTTTTAGGCGTGTCAATTTCATTTCCTTGAATGTCCTGGACAAACAGATCTTCTGACTTTATTCGTTCCTTTTGTACTCCAGAAGGTGCGATAAAAATTTCGTTTCTGTAAAAGTTACAATAATACATGCCTGCGAATTTGAAAGGGTGAAATTGCTTTTAAAAAATATTACCCAAGTTTAATGCTCACGCCTCCACCAGTTCCCGTGACCCAACCGAGGTCATAGAATTGACGACACAATGCTGGAATAAGATTCCGTGGATGCTCCTGAATTTAAAATGCAATCAAATTAACCAATAGGTAGCTTAGGTAGGTTACGTAAACTTTTTAGAATTACAAACAACGATATAATGTTGAAAGTAGCGTACCGGTGGAAGCTCTTCATAACCGTTCAAAGGCATTACTTAATTGTTTAGTTCAGTGAGTTGAAGTTCAGCCTCGGCACACTCTGCAAACCGATTTCGGACACAAGTGATCTGAACAACTCCAAGGACGACTGAAGATGTGAAAATCGTGGTCTGAAATCCAGGCTTATCAATGTGAAATATTATATACAGTCACAGTTCGCCTTTAGTAATGTACTGAGTCGATGTCAAATTATCTTATCTATACTGTCTACTGTCTATACGAACCATGTGTAAAGTAGAAGAAATCTACAACTTCTATTCGGGCCTTACTTAAGATCAAACTTGTGATGGTGATGATTCATCAACTTTTAACCTCATGTAGTCTTATCTCAAAAGTATACAAGTTCAAGTGGATAGCGCGATACGCTACTATAACTTATATAAGGCAATCTATATGAATTCCTAAGCACTCCACAGAAATATGATTGAATAACGAACTCCAAACAATATAAAGATAAGTACAAACGATGACAAAGGTTTTATTTTTCAGTCGAGCAACCGGCTGTACACAAAGTTTAACTAAAGCGCTGGTGTGAAGCTTACAACTATCCCTTGCTTGGATCGGAAAAAATCGGACTTTCTCGGAAGTCGGATTTCTAAGCGTCGTATACCATAGTAGTATATAAAACCATTAAATCCTACGCATTCACAGCCTTTTCTCATTCACATTCGATGTTTACATTTCATCCAAATGAAACTTATAGATGAATAAATTCTAAACAGGCGAAGATAAACCGCTTAAATGTATTATAATCAAAGTTAGGATAAATATGTTTATAGAATGGCCAAAATATTTATGTAGTATGTTAATAAAAACCTCTAAAATATGTTTATAAATATGTTTATAAAAACGTCTTTTTTAACAACTTTTGTTGTTGGTTGCTCTATTCTTATGAATATGGGACACGAAA
>JABASF010003045.1:0-11801 GCA_019776145.1 Harlomillsia oculata
CTATTACAAATGCACAACTGAAAATGCTTTTACGGATAAGAAACCTAACTATTAGCTAGTTTGCGAACCCGTGAGAAATGCCCGAAGCTCGTTTACACTGCAGAGGAGAGCAACCCTAAAAGTCTCATATGAGCGAGAAAAACAAGGTTTAATAGTCAGTAGGACTTTACAATGGGCCACAGAACCAGAGGAATCTCATATTGGATAATTTTTTTGCTGGGTGTTCATCCTACAGATAATAATTTCCAGTGAGAGACTCCTGAGACTTTTTTATGAACATTTCTTTCGCCCTTTTGGACGGATGAGAATTTAAAGTGCAGTGCAACGCAATTGAAAGTGGTTTTGCCGTCCTATGGTAAACTGAAGGAGCAAGGAGACTGTATTAAAAAATCCTATATGGCATAAAACACTTGAACGCTTTAGTTTTATATACGAACATACGACTGAAATGTATTGGTAAATGACTATTATAGCTTGCAATGTAAACTTATAAAGAGGAACGAAGATTTAGAAAAAAAGAGTTCTTCCATCACGCTGCAAGATGCTCTCTTCCGAACAAAACAAACATCGAAAGAAAAGGAGTGGACGTGCATTCCTGCATATGTAATAAATCCCGACTGCTGGAGATGTTTTTTTGTCCAGGATATAACAGGAGATGAAGATGAAGCAGACAGGCTCGGTGTATTTTTTTCGCTCTCTCTATCTCTTTTCTCCTTTTCTTCTTCATATAGCCAAAGTTGTGTTGTGTAGACCCAAGAATTTATGGATATGTTTTGTGCATGTCTCGTGTATTTGTACGTTACAAGTTTTAATTGTGCATTTTAAATCCCTAATTGCACGGTACATTCAAGGCTTTCCCACACAGCAGTCTGCAGTGCCTTTTATTTACCAGTGCTTATTCTTAAGTAGAAAACCAAGTATGGGGTGTTTTGGAACTTGAGAACTGGAGACTGTGAACATGGAGCAGGTTCCAACCTTCTTGATCCTTAATGATTCAAATCGTTTTTATCAAAACTTTTTGGGTAGTAGACAGACGAAACGAATCAAGCCTTTTTGGACCTTTAATGATAATGAGAGCGAATGCGCGCGTGTACCCCGTTTTTGTATCAAAAAGAGCAAATTGGAAAAGAATGGAATTTGCGTACTTGTACACAATGACCTACGAAAATTACACGTGTAATTGAGGTTTTATACGCTCAGTTTATTCAGTGTTCTTTGAGTTTTTGACATTCTTCGTGAAAATGTCAAATTTAATACCTTTTCGCTTTTCTACTTTTGTTAATCTCCAAAACGTCATAAAATTCTGAACTGGCATTTTTGAATTCAATGGTGGCCCAAAGTGTTAAATGATCTGAAAAAAGTTTGAGTGATAAAAAAAGCTCAGAGGCAGCAGGAGCAAGAGGAAGCCCACCAAAAATGCATGTCACAAGTCATGATGAGCAACATGTGTACGTACGCACTTCATCCTGGGGAGCTTTTGGCCAGGAAAAAAATAAGAAGAGAGATGGGAAACAATAAAGATTTTTTGTCCAGATAGCATATGCACCACGCACAAGACCGCTTATTACTCTGTCGTCTACTATCTTCACGAATGAAGTCGAAAATTCACCGGGCGACCGATGCACATATTACACCCGCGTTCACAACTTTCGAATGTTCCGTCCGCCGTTCTTACCAAGTCGGCTTGTTAAGGACGACAACAACGGAAGAGAGAAAGAAGAAGTAAAAACCTTTTTTTAACTTCTGCTTTTATCCTCTGATACAAAGCTTGAGTAACAATCTTGCGTTTTTCAGTATGACTCTATAAACTTCATGAGCCAAGTCCCTTAATAATACTCTCAACCAGATCCCTTTCCTTAAACTTTAATGGTGCAGCGAGCCCTTTAAAAAAAGTCCTTTTACTGTGCTCAGAACAGAAAAAGCACGGACGCATGAAGTATGAACTACGTATCATGAGTCATGACTATGACTATGACAATTACTCTCACCTATGGCCATATGAAGAACAACTTTTTTGGAAAACGTATTTCACCATTAGATATTCGACTTTATGAATTCACGTGGTGAATACATTCACAAACGCGTTATGAACATTTGAAGCCACAAGATTGTAAAGATTTGATAGCGTAGTTTTCGGACAGTAAAAAATTGTCGTGGAAGGTAACAAATTCAAATGTAAACTGCGTTGTTGTGATGTGAGTGTGCAAGAAACATTCTCTTTTCAGTTTTTCTAGCTTTCGTTGGTATTGTTGCTTAACTGCGTACAAAAACATGTAATTAAAGTTTTTTGAAAGAAGTTACAAAAGATATCCGAAGTTGATACGAATCAGTTTTTGATCTCAGTCAGTCAGTTTCCCAGTTCTAGCGCTCAAAACATTTTTTATATGATAGCTTTGCTATAGTCCATCAAGAGAATTTTTGGTAGTAATAGTAAGACCTGTAATGCTGAGAAAAAACGTATCCGAAGCTCAAGCAAAAGTAGAAAATGCACTTTTTTGCAGCATTAGGCTTACATTAGCTGCAACCCATGTGCAGCCGCTTCGCAGAAAGTTTACAAAAACTTGAGACATGTGCCGCAATGGAACTTTAATTCTTCACGTTAATGCTGAGCAAAAAAAAACCCTTGCGAGTCGAGAGTAGATTGCCATTCCGCCGTATAGCACAGTCCATTTTTTGCCCAACTTTGTCTTCTTAAATGCCATTCTGCCCTGTGTACTCGTAAGAAGTGCCATTTTATTTTACATCTCTCTAGGATACTTAGTATTTGTATCTCTGTACCGTATATATAGTCGCAGCTAAATTTTCTAGCTAGTAAATACTATACACTACATAGGATAAAATGGATGAAATAGCTTCTTACTTTGTACTGCTCGCTTCTGATTGCATCATTTTTTCGCAACTCAACTCACTACTCACTCCACGGACCAAATAACAAAAATTATATCGCAAGAAAATCTCCCACAGATTGTTATAGTAGATCCATTAAGTAGAGATGACAAAAAAAGAATTAATGTGACCTGCATCATAACTCCATCCAAATGTTTACCACTGCGGTACAAAGCCACAGAATGTCGGTAGTTTAAGAAACAAAATGTAAGAATTTCATGTCGGTTTTTTCAAGTCAATTCTTAAACGCGAGACATTCAACTCGAATATAATCCGCCTTTAATAGCAGACATTTCCGTCTCAAAATTGACAATTTGGAAAGACTTGAGCTTGAGCTCCAGATTCAAAAAATTACGTTTGACATCGACATCGTCCTATACATTATGCATGAGTTTGAAATTGCCATATAGTAATATTGATCTGGTAGCATTTTTTACACAAAAAAATCATGCGAAAATCTACTTTACATACGAAAGGTATATCAAGTTTATTTTTTTGTTTTTCCAACGTCGTCTCCGGATCTGATTGAGATAGTAAAAGACATGGATTACGGATTATTTTGTCTACGGAGATTTGAGAAGATCTTCCTAGAGCGATATAGCGTTGTCACACGCAGTGTGGAGAATCAGAAGGATACAAAAGACAGAAAAATGCCGCATTTTGTACATCATAACTCAGACATTCGGTCACACTGCGGTATGAACAAAAAAATGCTGGATAGTATACAAAACAGTCATATGAGACAGAGATCTTCTCAGGAGCAAACGGAGGTGGTTCCAGTATGAGTTTATATAGAACACTTACAACAAGCAGAGCAATAAGAACGTGGAGTTACGTAGTGCATGTGTAACTTCAACTTCTTTCTCGCAGTAGAAGAGACGCAGAGAAGAGAAGAAGCCGGTGAAAAAAAAGCAGTGATTTTTTGTTGAGGACTCTCGCAAGGAGAGAGATTTTTTATCTTTTTTATTCCTTTTCTCTCTGCTTGGCTCTTGCTTCATCTCGCCTGCCATTTCATTTCATTGGACGAGCTTGGGAAGCTGCTGGAGCGCAGATAGCCCCAGTCCGCTGGAAGCCAAAAAAGGGTTCTTATAAGGAGATTCTTCTTTTCGTCTTATTCTTCGTTCTCCTCTTCCAACTTTATACTTGTTCCTCTATCCCTTCGTCATTCTTCCTATAGAAAACACAGTAGTCTCTCGCCTTCTGACTTGTTCGAGGTCTCTGCCCACTTTTTTGTTCTCTATCTCCTTTCCAGACCTGTAATATGTGTGGAACGAAACTTACAAGTGCACATACACTAGATTTTCGTTGACTCATTCTGAGACGTCGCCACTCCTGCAGCAAAACACGAAAAAAATGAGTATTAAACTGTCTAAACGATCCGATGGATGTTAACTGGTTGAAAACTAGTTTAGTACAATATTTTAGTAGTAACGTCCTGCAACCCGATTTCTGTTTGTTCAAAATCCTCCTTGTATGCGATAAATGAAATTACACGTGTATCATAATCGCATACCTAAACCTTTTCTCCATACAATACAAACTGCCATTACTCTTCTCCAGCTTTCCTGGTTGCAGCACTTTGTACTGTGTATATGCCAAAATGTCCATTTCCTGAGAGGAAACTAGCCAATTACTAAAACAATTAGCCCGCATTTTCTCGCTCTACCACTTACACTGCATTTGTCCGGTTTCCTCGGGTTTCCTCTTTAAATGTGTCAGTCTGACTGTGGTTTTGGTTCATTAAAGATCCATTTAATCACTGCTTCATTACACTTAAGCTAGCAGTCTCAGTTTCCCTTCTGTACACTCTGTACAACCATTATGTCATACCAATGCGATGCAATCTGAAGCATAAAAAACCAAAAGGATTCTTTTGCTTCGAGATGAGATGAGAAGGAAAAGGATGAGAAAGAAGAGTCGCATGGCCATTCGACTTTGCCAGTGAAACATTCCCACTTTACTTCGTGCATCCTGTGTTGTGCATGCAGTTGGACTTGGGGCTTGGACCAAGTCGGTCGTGTCTCGCGTCACTCCGTGCGCTTCTTGCTTCTAACAACGTTTATCACCAAATCAGCTACACATTTCACTGTTTATTCATGCGATTTTTAGCGACACAGGAAAACTGAATTTACAATTTAAAAACTATGATTGCAATCTGATGTGCTGTTTTAAACCGTACTGTTGTTTCTTGGTTTTGTGAAAGTTATCTCATTCATTCTAACCTTAAAAGGAAGCTGTGTATAGCATGGTGAAAACATGCTTTTATCGCAGTAGTTGTTGTGACATTTCAATGACAAGTTTCTATTCATCTTCCGTGTGACAGTCCCAGTTCTAAGAAACGTTGATGAACAATTCAATACATCGACTAGTTAGTGATTTAATTAGAAAACAGTGGATAATACGATGATAGAATATTCGTCCACATCCCACCTACCTGTAACTTCGTATATGATGTAATATAATAGTTACACTTTTAGAAAACGGACTGTGGCATTTAGCAGAGGATCAATAATTAACACTATTCTGGAGAAACGTAAGTTCCTCAAAATCTTGAGTCTATAAATAATTGTAAGAACATAAAAAGTAAAAGATAAAAAAGATGCCATGCCACAGAGCCACAAAATGCTCATAAGCTCTCTTGTGCGCTGTAATTGAAGGTTTTTTGGGTTTTATTTATGGACTTTGTTTGTTGTTGATGCAGCACGTTGACGTAATGAGTTTGAATTAGAGGTCTTGTCACAAAATGAAATAAAAAACAAAGTCGGAGAAAAGACGTAGAGAGTGGATCGTTTAGAGTTTACAGTTAAAAGTTTAAAATGTCGAAAGCGTGTTTACTAGCATTTTTGCGTGTACAGCATACACGGTCGATTTCGTACATTTCATCCTTGTCTTGTATTTCTTGGCAGGAAGTAGGAAGATTTCTTGCCTTGCTAATTTTACATTGCCTTGTTTCTGGAACAGAATTTTTCTATCTTCTTACAATTACAAGATTACAACGTACCTACGTTCTTGCTCCGTTGAGTTAGTTGAAGATGAGGAGACAAAAATATTATTTAAACCATCCTATTTTGTACCGTTGTACTCGTAAGAACTTAAATGAGGGAAGAATGCAATGTGTTTTGTGTCTGTTTTTGTTGCGCGTTTGCTGCGTTGTTTGCGTTTGAAATCAAATCACCACAATGCAATCACTTGTTGAATGAATTGCTAATGTGTAATTTTCTGTTTGTATAAATGGTTTCAGGTTATTTGGAACTCCGGAATTCATTTCAATGAACGCTACAGGTGTAAATTCACGTTATTTAGGAATTCTCACATGAAAAGCTTTAGTGTTGGTCAGTGAAGTTGGAACTTGTGAAACCTTTGAATCAAATCGAATTTCATGAAAATAACAGTTTAAATGAATGGCTACACGATGACGATGGAATCGAAACAGAAAGTGGATCATGACAAAGATACAGATCATTATAGTCACGGATCTCTTTCCATGAAACGTGGGAGTTCCCCTAAGGTTACGATTGACGACGTGAATAAGGCTACCGCGACGAACGGTAATTGCAATAATGGCGGTGGCAACAACCACCCAAGTGCCTCCTTGGGTTCCTTAGCCATGACCAACGGCAGTCGACCTTCTTCTTCCACATCTGCCATGCATTCTCCCACTTCGTCAGCAGGTTCCAGTATTTCCAGCAAATCAACCGGTGTTCAAATATCTACAAAGAATGTCGGAGTTGGTGCCAACTTGAATCATCTTTCTTCCAACGCGTCTGTAGTCGCAAGGCAAATAGGACTTAATTTAGCTGCTTCGGGGCATTTAGCACTTTCATCTGGATCAACTGGACAGGGCCCATTGACCAATTCATCATCTAACAGAGTAGTTTCTCCTCATGTTCCTTCGGGATCAGGAACTTCAGCTGTCCCTCAGCCGTCTCATTCACCCAATTTGGTTAATGGTAAGCTTATATTATATGTCAATGAGTCTTTCCTATTTTTAGGTGTCTGCATACAATTATCACAAGAACCTAATGAGATTTTTTGAGGTGCTTACGTTTTTCGGTGAGCGCTTGCTGTACTATAGCTGAAAAGCAATACCCAAGACAGGTCTCGTAAGTCGTAAGCAAGGACAGTACGTCTCAATTCTTCGTTTGAGTTGCCGGTCATTGACGAGAAAAAGGGACCGGCAGGTTAAGGACTGTCTTTCAATTGCAAGACAAATGGACGCAAACGGATGACGAAAAAATGTTAGATAAACTATATAGCTATTACATTCTTTGAAAAGTTATGCGAAAGGACCAGGCGCATAATGGTTGTAATTTACGTTTCCTGCGTAGAATGTTTGCGTAGCACTGAGTGCAATTAGTACGCAAAAACAAATATAGCTGCTGAGAACAAGCGCAACTCGCGGGAGTCATTCTGGATTAAATTGGTGTGCAAATGGCTTATGGTCGTCCGGTTCAAATATCATATAACAAAAGGAGAACAGCTTCTATAGATTCATTTTGACCTCGCAGTTGTATAAAACTAACCAGGGTTTCTTAACTTCGAGTCATTTTCTTATCAACCGGACACGTCGCGTTCGTGTCGTAACAGTCTATATAGTCATGTACTGAGTTCTGAGTCTCCAGAGCAGTGACACTAGTACGTCTTTGTAGAATATATCAGTTTGCACATCTCTCCAATAGGTTAGATTGAAATGTAAACGTATGGAAAATTGAACCGTACTGTCGACGACAATCTGATGAATCTATAGAGATTCATTTTTAAAAAAGCACAAGGCTTCGTGAATAAAGGATTTCTTGTTAATTTTCTTAGAGGACATGTATGCAGATGCCTTAATCTAAAATGGATACAGGAAGGTGAACTTCACCCTTTTCCTCTATTGGTATGCAGAGTCGTGGACGCGTGAGAACTTATCAGACTTTTTCGATCCATTTTATTTTAATTTTTTTTTCATCTTGTGACTATATTGACTTCGGCAGGTAGAAAAGTAGAAACTTCCAGGAGTTCATTCTACACATTATTGTTTTGTTTGAGTACTGGTTTTCTTTCCTCTAAAGGATAAAAAACAGGGGACGGAACGGAGCATATTATTGCAATATACATTTCTTGGTTGTAATCACAGTTGGAGCTATTAATCATCACATAATTAACTTCTTGGTATATTGCTGACTGGGTTACTCGTTCATTTCTTTCTCATGGGTAATTGAGGGAGGTTCCCTAAACTAACAGAAGAACAGAACAAACAATGCTATGGTGTAAATTGGTATTTTATGAACTAACAACCAAGAATATCACTTAAATACTCAGTGAACGTATGATATGAAAGTGGTTAACGTATACTTCCATAATCCAATGAATGGTTTAGTCATTAAGATTAATTTAGTAACAATTTAACGAAAAGTTTATTATGAATATATGATGATTCAATTTTTTCAGGAACAGGAACGATTCTACCAGAACTGCTGCATCAAACGCAAGTGCAATCAAATTCGACTTCTCGTGTAGGACGAAATCTGCCTAATTCCCCAGGAAAGTCTACAGTTGCATCCAAATCGGATGTTAACGGGAAAATGGTCAGCCAAAATGTCAACGGAACACGTAAGCCTTTATTTTTTCGTAACATTTTCTCATAGTAAGCAGACTGATCCGTTCTTAACGTATAGTTAAATAAGATAGCAGTGACTAGCTGTAGATCTTAATTTAAGATAACACGTTTTGCAAAGAAATCGTACGAATTTCAATGAAACTTTTGTAAGTTCATTTGCGTACTGCATAACAACATTAACACGAATACAGCGTAACGTTCAAGCATTTTGTGAAACCGTGAAACGGCACTTGCTTATTCTTTCGTTCTGATACCACTGACGGATTGATCCCATTCTTCCACAAAAATTATCTCGAAAAACTTGTCTCGAAAATCAGTAGTTGGTTTAATCAACGATTCAATGCACAATTCATATGATTGAATTAGCATAAGTCAAAACACGGTATGGTATGATTTTCGTCGTTTGATGAGAAGGAAAGAAAGAGCAACAATGGAATAGTTGACGCCTTTTTTGCATTTAATTGTACCTGTACCTTGCAAAGTTTAATAACTTTGGTAAATTAAATTCTGGTGATATTTTCCCCTTTAGTTTGAGATGGGTTGTTTTCTCCTAGTTTTTAGGCTTTTTGCTCGTCAAAAAAAGATGCATGCAATGAAGTGTCAGCTAATCAGCTAAGTAGTCAAACTGGATTTGTCAGAGATCCTTTCGGGTGTTGGTATTGGAGTCATGCAATAAATAGTTTTTCGTGGTCCAAAAAGTCCAAAGTTGAACTAGTCATTTTTTCGTACATTTTTTTGCTATCATTTGAAGAATGCTGCTTATTTGTGACTATGGGATTATCTAATCATAATCATACTTTAGTCTCATTTAAAGCAACGATTATTAATAGGAGTTATGAGGAAAATATGAAGGAAATGAGAAATCTGCTTCTTCCACACATGATTTGGGAGCTGTTATGATTGTAATTAGCGATTGGACAAGGAGGCTGTTCAACATGAGCTTACTTTTCCTTGACTCGCAGTGCAACTCAGTCAACCCAAGGTTAGCAAGAAATGGTTAATGAAGAATCGCAAGAAGTTCTTTTTTAGGTCAGGTTTGTTCTTCTGATGCAGATTTTTTGCGAAGAAGCTGCCTATGGCATGTACCATTTTACAAGGTACAGTCGTACGGGCATTAATAATGTTCGAGACGCTGTATCGTCAAAGAACAACAGTCAGAAGCGATTTTGAACTTTGACAGCGTTTTTGCAAACTGGTCCATCAAGGTGGTCGAAACATTGTTTTTTCTTCGAACGATTGCACATGGAAAGAAAATGAGAATTTTTGTATGTTTTGACATGATTTAGTATCAAATACATTGAATTTGGGATAAAGTATATTTGCAACCGCGATATAAAGCATTGCGCAATGCATCGTCTTTTCACGTGGAGATTGATAACACATCGCTCTCGTGGGCTCAATTGGCCTTCGACCGTCAGAAAAAAATTGTGTACTAGTAAGTTTTTTAAATATTTTCTTTCCTGTTCACAGTCACTAAACTGTGAGTATCACGTTTTGATGATGTAAGAAGCGTATCGATGAAGCCGATGATGGGAAAGTTAATATGTGTAATGTGCGTTTTGTACACGGTTTCATGAAATAGCGGCCTACGTCAATGATTTTTTGTGTCTGCAAGAGCAAGAGACGACACTTGGAGGAAATTACTGTTTAGAAATTCTTATTTCACAAAAGACTTTCTGGCATTATAAACATATGTATTATACGTGTAACAGAAAAGATACTGTACCTGTACCATAACGTTTTAATATTTAATAAGATTTGAAAAAGTTGAAGGATTAGCTAAAACTGTTAATGCTTGTAAGAAACCTCTCAACGCTTCGGATTTTCCCAAATATCCACCACTTAAAACTGGACTGGAACATGGAACAATGATTTCCTTTTCCCTGTACCTCATCTGGATTCAGATTGTGGTTGAAAACGTGAAACCCAGTCGTTTATAATTTTTTGTTGACTTCATTTAATGATTTGAAAAAAATTAAACGTTGTCTGCAATTTTTGTGATTCCCATGAAAAGAATTTCACTTCCATCATAGTTTTTATTGTACAAAAACAGATTTATGGACTTCATGAGATTCAAGAAATTAACAATTGCATTGTTTTAGGTCCTGTGAGCTCCTCCTATTTCTACTCGAGTTGGAATGTTAAATCAACACAAGAGCAACTTGTAGTACGATGTAATTTGCACATTTTCGCTTGTGGTGTGTTTTAAAGTTCCAAGGATGTTAAATGTGTAGAACATAGAACAACAAAATTAAGAAGCAAATAATATGTCCATGTTGAGAATTTTAATATTTTTTACGGCTAGGTTAACCATAATTTGGAATCGTTGTTCCCTGCCGAAGCGGTCGAATAGACATTGCCTCCTACTGTTCTTCGTACTTTATGTTGATATTATTTATGCAATGTAATAATCATTTAGCCATTTTTTGCTGAAGGATTACATCTTCTATGTCTATAAACGAAAAGAAGCGTAAGAAAAAGAAGAATGCTCATCTTTTGGCTTTTTGCTTTGGATAGATAGAATGAGATATCTTGTGACGTTATGACCGCTCATTTCCTGCTGACCAAAGCAAAAAACGGTGTCCCCATTGAGCTTTCCGAGAAGGAATTGGCGTCGGGCAGTTGTTGTTATTGTTGTCGTTTGTCAACGAAACCAGTTCGAAAAGAGAAAATAACGCTCTTAACTGTCTTAACTTTTTGTGTTTAAATTTTTGCAATTGGAGACGATTTGGACGGTCGCTCAAGGATTTGAGGTTCTCGAGTTTTGAATTTAGTTATATACTATGTATAGATGAAGAACTGTATATCAAACCTCACAAGTGTCACAAGGCAAGGGAAGAGTATGGGAAGTGTTTTTTAAAACGCATCGTTAGGTATTACAACTACAACTATAAGCATTCAAGAGAATCATGTAGTCGTAAAATAGGATTGCAGACACTATTTGCATGCCGTAAAATTCATATGATGTAAATCGCAGTCGGTTAAAGTTCGAAGGTTAAGTCACATTTGATGTTTGTAAAGACAAAAAACGTTACAGAGTTCAGTAATCGCTTGTACTCGATGAATAAGAGGTATTCAGATAGGAATTCACGGCTCGGGGGTGTAGCGTTTAAACTAGTCTATGACAGATTAAATCATGAGGAAAAATGCATCAGAGACCGCGACCTGCCAATGTGTGGACGTCACGATGGTTTATCTCTTGTTTTTCAATTACGCTTCATGTCTGGTTCGAAAACGTCCTCGTGTAGAATCGGATTGATAAGCTGTCCTTTTTGCCGCGTAGTCAACTTGGGTAGGTCAAGTTACTCATGAA
>JABASF010003046.1:0-11797 GCA_019776145.1 Harlomillsia oculata
CTAACGCTTCGTTTCCCAATACCCTGTCAGTTGTCTCTCTTTAATGGAAGGCACTAGAATGCTTTTGGATATGATTACAGGCCTCGTCAAATCAGATGAGATATCCTATTTGAAACGTGTCAGATCGAAAAGTAAGCCTAGATTACTGCTGCCAGTTGTTCGTAGTAATATTTTCATTACTGTTACCTAACGTATGTGGTACGTCACAATGCCATTCTTCTAATATGTGCATCATTTTATTTGTACCCATAAAAACTGTGCGTCACGGACGCTGAAAATCATTAACAGTCTTATGTCTCCGTTTAAATAGTCAAGAAGGCCATCGTTTATTTTTTTCAATACTTACAAACGATAATAAATCCTACACGGAAGTACAAATTATACTCTCCATTATGTCAATGCCACATGCATTCCACAGCTCTCTTAAACTGATTTATCAAATCATCATACTGATCGGAATTACTTTTAGCCAATGTGAATATGAGACGAGCCATTAAAAGTGTTGATGTAGCATGCTTTGTTTTGATCCAAACAAGCCCATTACTTCCTACGGCAATCTCAAATGGTATACGTATTTTTTCAATTTTGAACAATAGATTGTTGTTTCGTACAGGTGTTCTCAGCATTCTCACAAAATGGACAGGGACTTGAAACACATGACCTCCGTCCAATTGCTTAAATCTGTCTGCTCTCCCAGTTGAACTATTATTGATACATGTAATTTCCATTGGGAAATCTTTCGGAATGTCCACAACTTTAGCATACACAGCGTCTCCAACCTTATAAAACGAAATCATAATAACATATTCAATTACAATCGCTTGAACGTTAATAATTTATCAGTCCATTAGTGATGAATCCGAAAAAAAATGTTTTACCTTAAGATCCGGTCTGTGTCTTTTACTAGCCCCTTCAAACCCAAGTCTATTTAGGAAAGCTCGTTCTCTGCCAGCCACTTCGCAAGGGTAAAAGTCACCTTTGCCTCTTTGTCGAACGATGGCTACGACATCGTCATTCTTGTATTTTTCGTACTAAAAAAATGTTCAATTCGTAAATTCAATTTAAACAGGAGATGGATTCTTTTGATAAAACTTTATTATCAACGAATAATTCAATGATTTAATGTACTAATACGAATAAACTTACAGTTCGGTTCTTAACCAATACTAAAAACACGTTGGGTTTCTTCGTCGATAGAACCCCAGCTTTGCATGCGATAATCATTTCGTTTTGATAAGTATCAACATTTTTCATAAACTTAAGTCCAGGACCAAGGACCAAAGGACTTTTTGTCTTTGCTGGCATCAGAAATTCATCTCCGGGTAAGACTACCTTTCCAATGTATTCTTGAAGATTCAGTTTCGTTCTCCTTAACCCATTTAGCCCTTCTTTTCCTGAAGTATCCATTTTCAATGGTCAACTACAAAATACAAAATGTTTCATATCACGATCTTTTGAGATTACGTTTGATGGTTAAAGATTGGCACAAATAATTTATTGAAATCCTAAACTGCACTAAAAAATTATTTTATAGTTACAGCACAAAATAAACTCACCTTAAATAAACACGTGTTAAAATTAAATAATGCAGCCGCGTTAAAATAATAACAGTACTTTATGTAACACTAACCGGTCAAGTGACAACAACGTATTCAATAACGGGACAACAGTAAGTTGCGAATCTTGCCAAATGTGGATCTGATCAATTCTGATGTTTCAACTTTACTTTAATTACGAAGTTTATTTTATTTTCACACGATCAAAAATAAAAAAGATGGAGTCAATAAAGACAAAAATCCTAAACCACATGCACTGAACTGGCTTTACATAATTTCCACCCAAGACACTACCACGATCTGAGCACGGGAGTTTCAAGTTTGGTTGTTGCATCACATCGCCTGGTTTAACACGATTTTTGTATTCTATTCAACAATATAAAGCGTCCTTCCAAAAGTTTCGTTTTTGTCTTGAAACGGAATCCTGTTCTGATGAGATGAGACCGTTTGACATTCTGACCCTTGTGATTGTGACATTGACTTTCCCATATATACCGAATGGGATTTGAAGAATCTGACAAGTTTCTATGGAATGACGAAAACATTACGCATTATAGGCGAGGCTCTAGCATTTAGCATTTCTTGCTAATGAAACTTGTTTTAACTTTAGGAGGTGTATGGAAAATGAGGATAAAACATTAAAATCATGGATCCGGTTGACGAAGATCCATTGGCAAATGTCCAATGGGCAAATTTTCGATATAATTTTGTACCGTACTCAACTCAAATTAAACATGCACAAAAAGAGTTTCTCCGTTCCAGACTGGACAACGTGATCAAATGTATCATACACGGTGACATTGTAAAGGGACTCAAAAGGAGCGTGGAACACCTTAGATGGTATGATATTGGCAAGATTTTGCACAATATGTGATGTGTGAATGCACGATAAAATGACATGTATTGATTTATAGGTTCCTTTCACAAGAAGGAATCCTGCTCACTAAAGAAGTGCATATTGCTCTTATCAATTTACTGGTAGAACTTTTGGGAGATGAAATGACACCTTTAAACACAGCTGAAAAGATTGGCGTTCTTCTTATTATTCTCATTAGGTGATTATGAAATTAAGAATGGTCTATTTGAGATTATATCTGGATTTTAATGAATCGCATTTTTAATTGAAGGAAACAACATCTGATCGATCGAAGTGAGCTTGTCATCAAATGGAGACCATTGTATGATCTAAAAATGCGTATCAGACGCGTGTCAAAAGCTCGAAAGTACTAATTTTAATAATTAAATTATCGCATCATGTTAGTCATAGTTATGTTGTCATCATAGACATATCAGACATCGCTTTAATCGATCCGTTCATTTATATTTCTTTTTATAGAGAAGCTCATTTTATGAGCAATTGGGAGGAAGTCGTCAAACTCTGTGCATTGTATATTCACTAACTTTCAATACATTCGCTATACTTGTTGTGTCGCTAAAGTGTGTTTTAGCATCATAATTTGCTTTATGTCTGATTTTGCAGCTATTTTGAAGCATCAGCAGCCAAAGAGATCATTGATGAATTGACTCCGCTGTTGTGTCCCACGTCGAAGCAAATGAAAGAATCACTTTATCTTCTAAGCGCACTGCTTCCTTTTGAGAATCAAGAGTGTAAACTTGAAATACATGCTCTTATTGATCATGTACTCAAAATTTGGCATGCCTGGAACAATCTGCCATACTGGCTTGATGTAATTCTTCATTTCTCACCAAGTAAACGCTAATGAATGGGCTAAGTTATTGATACACCATTTTTCATATGCGTTGTTTTCAGGCTTTGGTTCGTCTAATTGGAGAATTTACATGGAGAAGTCGCACTGACGAATATGATTGGATACCTCATCTTCCATATTTGTACGATCAATTGTTTTCTGGATTGACTTCTTTGCAAGCAGGGATTCAACCGAGTAGTCAACATTTGGCTCGCTGGATGGTCATGACTTTCGGTGAAGGAAATCAGGCCGCGATGAAACACTTTCGATTTTTCTTTCATGCTGTCGTCGCTTATCTACATTACTCAAACGCTCAATTTTGGACGTACAGTCTCCGATCTCTCATGCAGGATGTCGTGAATAATTTTGTGTTTCGTCTCAAGCACGAACGCTATTCTAAGCCAGTCAAAATCTGGCATTGTCCTCATCCGCTCACGGACTCGGACATTGACGAATTTGTGGAAACTTTAAAGTATCCCATTATAAATTACTATTTAGGACTTGAGTCGGGAGGAACCATCATTAAAAACTTGGCCACTATGCGACCCGGTTTAGTCATTCCCGCTGTGATGGATTGGTATGAAAATCACATTCGGATTATCCCATAGGAAATTATTACCCAAGCGCTTGCTGAGTTGTTTGTTCTTTTTACAGTTACTTCGAGGAGTTCCATAATTTTAACGAAAGCGGGTCAATCGACAGTTACAAAGTAACTTTGCGATGGGTCGGAATGATTTTAGGTCCTTTAACAGAATCGAGATTGTCAACTGATGGCTATGATGGACGCAGACATGTCATTCCCTTCGCATTTTCCCTCTTGAAAATTATAAATCCAAATAACATGGAAATCACTGCTGAAGCTCTTGATCTCATCCACATGCTGTTTTGTCGAATTATCTTTGTCGATTGCTCACACTTGGCATCAACCACCACTGATTCAGTATGTTTTTTTAACGCAGTAATTTGACATGGAAATGGACCATTTTTAGTAGAAGTTAAATTCCTATAATCTTCTATTTTCAGACAGAAAAGTTTGTATGTTCCCAAACGAAAGGATTTGAAGAGTTTTTACTAGAATTTCTTGATACAGTTTTTCGGCTTATCGAATGCATCAAAGTTGAAAATATTAGAGGATCTGATTTTTTGGCGAGGTTGGTCAATCATGATGAATTCCAAAACGATATGCTGAGTGAGTTGTGGCGAGCGTTTCACCCCATCGTTATGAATGCATCTACTTCAATTGTCAACGTATGAAAACATTACAATGTGCTCATATTACATAACAAATTAACGGTTTCCGATTTGTTAATCGTGTCTATAACTTTGGTTTCAGAAAGCTGCTGATAGGTTGGCTAACGTCACACTCAACTCTATTCTGGAGACTGACTTTGGTGGACGACTTCTTGGTTCTGTTTGTCAAGTCTTTGCTTCCGTACGTTTGAAAACTCTATAATTCCAGATAAATTCGTTAAATTACTATTTAATAATTAGTTTATTCCGTCCCATGGAACACGTCTCAGGTTCGTCCGGACATAATGCTGCCGAAACTTTTACCAACGCTGTGCAATTCTATACAAACGCTTCGTCTGGACATGGAAGATAACATAGACTTGCCAATCAAGATGGAATTTCAATTGCTCATTTTAACCTTTGTAAGCTGGGAACCTATGGGTTATTATAATTTCATATCAAGAAGTAAATAACGTAAAACGTACAACTTTTTTAAAATTCTGTATAATCTGTAGATTTTGGAATCTCCTGGTCACGAGTTACTAAAGTACAGAAATGAACTGAATGGATTAGTTGATCTACTGATCGCATTGGAAGGGAAAAACGCTTGTCGCCATACAGAACTCATTATTCAGACACTGCTTAATTCGCTTACGCTGATTTATCCTTTGGAAAGTCGATTATCACAAGCGGATTATGATGCTCCTGATTACCTTGCCACAATGGTTAAGACAATAACATTCTATACCAGCAAGCAATTAAATATTTTGATGACCACAATGTGACTTCTGATTATTTTATGCATTCTTCAAGGATTGGGGTACATTTATGGATCGAGAGTCCATTAAAATTAAGTGGCATACCCCATCAGAGGAAGAACTTAATTGGGTGTCCGAAATCTTTAGTAATGTGTTCTTATCTGCGATGAAGCCCATTGAAAATGTAAAGGAATGCACAGCAACGAATGAATCATCAACATGCATTAATCGCAGTTTGCTGAAAAGTATCACGCTTCTTCAAGCAGCGTACAATGGCCTGTGCTCACTCTTGGATCCCGCAGCAGAATCTGATGTTTCGAAATAGTGAGTTTTATTGCTAATTTGCTAATTTATTACTATATTTATGATATATTCTGGTTTCCCGTTGACTTTACGGTTTGACAATGTTTCGATTATTTTAAACAGCCCAGAAACGGTGGTCGATCTTTCGAAATGGAACTTTAAGTTTGGCTTACCCGAAAACACTTTTAAAATCCCAGTTACGAACGAGAACATTAAACAAACTTATCTTAAAATATACTCAGACGTAATCGATTATGTAGTTCAGTTTAACGAAGATGACGAAAAAACGCTGTTGTTGATTACAAAAGTATAACGTATTTGATTATTACGAAATTATGTTTATATAGTTTTCCATTTCAATTGTAACAGACATTCTTAATTTAACTGTTATAGGGTTTGAGTGCATTGATACTTCCCGTAATTACAACAGGATGGAGAATGGATGTTTCATATTTCTCGGAAAGGAATGAACTTTACGCAAAGCGAGGGGCAACCAGAGTCGAACTTGTTGGTCAAACTGCTCGTTTACATTGGACTTTAGTGCGGTAACCTTGATTGACTTAATTAATTCAATACTATTGATGATTCGTAAGAAATTATCAGTTTAACATATATGTATCTATACGTATTCCAGATATTTGACCAGCACACCATATTCACAGTTTGCATCTCAGGTGTTTGAGAAACTATTACATTTATGCATTCATCGATACGCGTCTGTGAGAAAGAAAGCTCAGGCTGAATTTGGCAGTCAAATAGACGGCTACTTGTACTTTTACCCTTCGTTGTTTACGCCATTTTTAGTAGAAAAGCTACAACCTGGGGTCCCGTACTTTGAGCTGAAGGTTCCCGTTCTCATACTACACATTACTCATACTCTAACATACTAATTAATATTTTTCAACTGTTTACAAAATGACCAAATCTTTGCTTTTATAATGTTATTGTTAACGACGGCAATTCTAACGTTATTTAGGGAGCTTTGTACACAATTATTGCAAGCGAATTCCTCCACCACAATTCATGGGATGGATTCAATGCATTATGGTCGGCCGTTGCGTCTTGTCCAATAACTCATCGGAAATCTCTAACTCATTTACACAGGGATATTTGCGAATCTATGCAAAAGTTTCGGTTTATGCCCGTTCAGGAAACACAGTATCTTCCAGAGGTGAATATAAGTTCTTTAATTTATGATCCCGCGTTAATCAAATTCATGAAGTTATTTCTTGACATCTACTCATAGTGTGTCATCAGAATGAGTGAGTTGGCTAAAAAGGTGCAGGCATATTCAGAAGAGGATGAAAGGGAAACTGCTTCTGTATTCCATAAGTACAATGGCATTAGTGCTTACAATGCACTGGTTGAAGATTTGAGTCACTCACTACTTGCTCAAAAGGGGTAATGAATTTTTCAATTTATTGAAGTTGGTAATGAAAGTGAATCATGTTCATAAATTGATTGTCATAATAGTGATAATCATTATAATCATTATTTTTCAGACACTGGAGATCTGATTTGACATCAATCATTATGCTGAGCGCATTAATCGATCCAGGCGCACCGATTACTGCAAGCTTCGTAGAAGCCGTACTTCAGACGAGCGTCGCACCTCACATTCGTCTCAGAGATGTAATTCACTTAATCACAAAAACCATCAATGAGAGAAGAACGTTGGTAATTGATTCGCTGGTAATTTTTGTTACTAGGTGGCTTCTGTTGCTGTATTCAAAATCCTAAGCTCGTTTAAAAGAGTTTATAAGACCAGCGTAGTCAACACTAAAGACTATGTTCAGCGGTTTGAGGTATCCATCAAAACGACTTTTGTACCTTCATGTAAATAATCATTTTCAACTGATGTGGGTTTTCACGATACAAATGAATACAACACAGGGAAAATCTCTTCATGCCATCCTACAATTTCGACCTAACGAAGACATTGTGGCAGAAAAGTCGCACCGAATTTATGTGCATAGAAGTAATCAAGGGCTCTTTGGACTTCCTGAGACATTGACAGTTTGCGAAGCTCCAACAGATTGGAACGATTATAGTGATCAAAGCGAATCCACACAGACGGTTCTTGCTGTGAGCCATAAATTCTTCACGAATGAAGAATTTGTGAAAGCATTAATCAAGTTCGAAACGATTGACAAAGAAGATTTTCAATTTGATGAGTCAAACCCTTTGATTCGAAGACCTGAAGATGCCATCTTAGCTTCAACTTGCAAAGTACTCTTATGCGTTATGTTTATGTACAATAATAAGTACATTTATATCATCCATCAAATTCGAAAGTTGCAAAAAATGCCGTGGATTTTTTTGTTCCAAATTAGATGATTGCTAAGAACAATGGACCAGAATGCCTTGGTCATTTAGTGACCATGATAGCTAGCATAGGAATTGAAGAAGTGGACAAATGGGCACAGAAATGCTCAATAAATATTTTAACTGGCATTTTGTGTGGGCTCAAGCACTGGGATAACGAGCATTTAAGCGGCGCATGGGCAGATTTTAAGTCAACTCTGACCCCTTGTCTTAATTTTTTGAATGATTCTTCGTATGAGAACATGGATTCGTGGACTGCTCTCATTTCCTTAGCCATGGTATGGTAGTGCAACGGCAACCTACAAAATATACCAACTAAGCTTCTTCCTCATGTGTGAGTTGTGGTGTTAATTACAGTTATATTTATATGTACAGCATAATCGAGATCCAAACAAGTTCAGTTTCATACTGGAGTACTTCGTGCAAAGATTCGTCGATGACTTGGACTCTGCTGATGTCAGCAATGTCAGCGTTTTCAAGTAATGTTCCGAATTCGAATTTCCGATTTATCACATTACCCCTTAGGTCATTGTGCTGAGTTCATCACTCCATTTTTACAGGGATTTGTCGTTTCTGGCAGCTATGGTATCTCGGGCTCATTGGCGAATAGTCCCGATTTATCCGATGATTTTGGAATCCCTCAAGATCTTGATATTTGAAAGACCTTCACCTTACAATAACGTTCGTGGACGAATTGCTGGGTAGGTTGTTTTGAAAACTTTATTTTTAAAGTCATTCTTGATTAATGTTCTTACGAAAATGAATTAATGCAGATTGTTGGTGCGCGTGTTTGAATGGGATGTCGAGTACCCTCGATTGGAACTTGAGGGTTGTGAAGTCCCTTCAACGACTGAGTTCATTGCGTATGCTTTGGATAAATTAAGTAAATTGAACAGAGATCTTTCATCATATGAGAATGAAGAAAGGAAAGACATCATTTCTAGCTTTAAGACCGGTAAGGGTCATGCACACTATCATCAGTTTTAAGAATCATTCACTAGTTTAATTAAAATCCTTTGTTTGGCAAAGTTCTCGTATGGATACGACTCACTGTAAAATTGAGCAAAGGCAAATTGCATCCTGAGATTTACAGATTTTTGCCACTGGTGTGTCTTTTTGTGGGGTATGACGCGGATCCTGAATTGGCCAATAGTTGCACCCGAACCTTAGCTATTCTACCGGCAAAGCCAGTTATTAGAGATGATCTCAGCGAAGTTGTTCAGACTTTCAAAATCGTAATTCAAACAATTTAAAGTACTCATGGCATGATTCACATAGATTGAAATTAAATTAAATACTTTTTCTCGTGTCTACGTCAAGCTTGTGGTTTCTTCATCCTGGACTGGTCGTCTCTTCTTTACAAAGTTACTTCACAATTTCTTGTTCTGTAATCAAACTGAGATCCGGGATACGGAATGGTGCCAGTCAATCTTGGACATAGTCAACGAGTTACTTATCGATAGAGCATTTCGAGGTGCGACAGGAAGCAAAAGAGACATTGTCGCAAATGATTCATTTGAAACTCATTCCAGACGTCAATGGTTTAATGGTACAGCAAACCTTCATAGCTACAAATGACACTATTCAAGTCATTCATTCTACAAACTTTCTTGTATCCATGCTTTAAAAAATTGTGTTATCATCTTTATTCACTCAATTTAGATGACGTTCAGGACTAATTCTACTCAGTGCACCCACGTAGATAAGAAAACGTGCTCACCGGATGACAAAAGAAAAGGCCATGGAGCTGTTCTTGGCTTGTGCGCTTTCGTTTCTGCGGCCATGCTCAACATTCCTCCTTATCTCCCAGAACTTGTAATTCATCTTACAACACATGTTGAAGACTTTAGTCCGATTCCGGATACTGTACGATCTTGCATTTCTGACTTTGTGGAACTTCATCGTCCGAGATGGCACAAGCTCAGCATGTACTTCACTGATGAGCAACTCGATATTCTCAATGAAATCTTTACCTCACGATGCTACTACGCATGATTTCAACGTTACATTTACCATTGCTACTATGTATATTTGCTACATTATTTATGTTACACAAACTTTAAAATCAAATTTTCGGTTTGATGATGAAATAACATTCGATAACTTCAAGAATTGACTTAACTATTGCTAGAATCAGTTTCATTTTTCATACACTTTTAGACCATTTTATTCATTTTAAATAAAATTGTGGTATATTTATTCTGCCGAAACATGAAACCATTTTTTGGATGGACTTTTGACTCGCCCGTCGTGAAAGAGGTTGAACACTTTTAGAACATAGCTGTACAGCATGGTGATGTCATAGAACAAGGATATTGTTGCAAACAACCAGTCATCCGGGGACAACTCGAATCGACGACCTCCAAGGATCATTTGCAGATCGTACAGTAGATACTTGTAAATGAAATAAAAGTTTAATTATTTATTGTAGGTTCTACTTGGTGTCATAAAAGCACGAATTGTAATTACAAATATATATGTTCATTACTGCTGAAATGAGAGCACCTCCCAAACAACTGGCAGTAATCTGCAGAATTGTCAATAAACGCCCATCCTCCAGAGTATTGCTGCATACGACAACTGCTAAAAGCACGAATTGTAATTACAAATATATATGTTCATTACTGCTGAAATGAGAGCACCTCCCAAACAACTGGCAGTAATCTGCAGAATTGTCAATAAACGCCCATCCTCCAGAGTATTACTGCATACGACAACTGCTAAACCGTAGGCCATCCCGAAAATTCCAGCCAAGAGAATGTAAAATCCATAGCTTGTTACATCCAGCTGAAATATCGGAGATGCATGAAATGAATATTCTCATTCGTCAAGTTGATGTGTCAAAGCCAGTGTACATCGTTTTACAACATTTAAAATGTAAAACGGTATGAAAAACTTGTACCACCTTAGTAAATATTGTTATACAGATGAGAACAATACAGATGACTGCTACGATAGAAAGAGTTATCAAATATTGAACGAGTTGAATATTTGACAGTGGCCGTGCTGCACATAAAAGCTACTAGGATAGTCTGCATTTAACAATTCAATAAGTTCTTCATAAAATGTATAGGTTATCATATTGTTTTTCGGTTAGGTTCTCAGTTTAATGTAAAAGATGACGAAAACTCACAAATGAAGCAAGCACAAAGAGGCTGTAAGGAAATGTTCTACCGCATCTTGTACATCCTTCTAGGAAATACATGATCAGACTAATGACCCTAATAATGCAGAAATGAAAATTGCATTCAGAATAGACTACTAATGTACAAAATCACAGTTACAGCCCCGATGCACCGGTACGACTATATTGGAAACAGAAGCATTTCCCTTTCCCGTTTGGTTTAACTGTTAAATATGTGTAAGACTCCGGAAAATATAGTAAAAAGAAATAAAAATTACAGAGCAACGTAGAAAAGCCAATCAAATTCCAGGAAGAAATTGTATAACGGTGTAACACTGTAAATGCATAGATAGAACATTAACATCAATTTTATAAGCTAGTGTAATGAGTTCGTTTAGTAGATAATTTTGATACTATATTTTAAATTAATATTACTTCATGGCAATGAACGTCCATCCTATGACAGTGAGAAGCATTATAATTACATTCGAGACGACCTTTTGTAAAAATTGGGCACGGACAGATTGAAATCGAAACTGAGCTGAAATCCAATCAGTCCTTAGAGCACCAAATGCCAGTCTAAACCACTGTACAGAGCACATATAAAAGTGATTATTTCAACCGATTTTGATTTGACTAATATAAATCATTTGGTGTAAGGATTTTGTACCCCACGGGTAATACGGGGCTCGGGCTCTTCATTTGGAATGTTAATATGAGACGTAGTTGCTTCGTTTTGAACCACTGTTGGGAATTCTGATCTTTCCTGTAAACCAATGATAGTGACATTCT
>JABASF010003047.1:0-11796 GCA_019776145.1 Harlomillsia oculata
ACTGTTCCTCCCATGACATCCACACCGACGACGACATTGGCGCCAAAGCATGTTGTTTTACCTACTGAGTGGCCCGATTCCATTTCACCTGGGCTTGAGGTCCATGAAAATGAAACGCCCGAAACGGAGCAAACACCGCCTACAACTGACACTCCTTCCGACCCAAACACGCCTCCAAACTCAGTCGACAGTCCCAATTCCACTATTCACTGGTTGTACTACGTAATTCCAATTGTCGTTGTTGTCACTGTGGGTATTTCGGCAGCTTTGTGCCTGCTGATGCTCAGAAAGCCACGGACACCCAACGGCAATAATACTACCGTTCAATATTCACGACAGCAACTGCAACTTCGTTGACACCCACCCACCCACGCATCAGTTCGATATATACATCGTCAATATCAATCAATCTTCGGATTGTCTTCAATATCAATCTTCTTCCTTTGGTTTGTCTTGTACTGTTGTAATAGTACGATTTGCTCAAAGATTCCTGATAAATAGCCAATGACAGCGTTTCAATTTCATATTATGCCGACGACACTACAATCAATTTATTCCTCTTCATACCAATAATTGACAATTCACAATGATTATATGACGACGTCCGTTCATCGCGACGACAAAGATTATACATTCGGTTTTATTAGTGTTCAAGTGTTTAGAATATGTCCATAGCATGTCTATTAGCACACGTATAGCAGCATCTACATCCTGTTTATCTACTTACGTTACGTACGTTCAATAAGAACAACAATGAGATGATGAGACATAATAATAATCATTGACAGAAAAGCACATTATCCAGGATAGCAATTAGCAATCAGGATTATTCCATCTATAATATTAACTATATATAATTTCGATAGGTAAGTGTCGCGTACGTCGCGTACGTCGCGTCGCCGTTCATAAAAGTGAGTGTAGTACTTACTTAATAGAGCTCTTCTTATAGTGATTTCATATTATAATAATCTGTGTTGTATTCAGTTGTATAGTTCCTTTAAAATATTAATTAAACTACACTCACTTCATATTTAGTTATAGTTAATAGTATTTGATGTACGTATGTACGTATGTATGTTTATTCATTCTAGTAATAATTATTAAAGCAGTACACAGTTACAGTTACTTAATAATATACCAGCAGCAGCAGCAGAGCCAGCCAGCCGGAGGAGGAGCCGTCTGTCTCATTTTATATAATAGTTCTTGTTCTTTTAAACGATTATTACTTATACTTAGACACCTTATTAAAACATAATAATAATAATATAGCATAACAACACGATGACAGCAACAACATTTAACAATGCTGCATGTATATACGTGTTCATTAAATATTTAGTTGATAATATTCATGATGAATGAAGGCTTCCTTATAATTCTTTATATTATTCGACATTACACAATGACATTTAACAATAACAATAGTAATTGAATTATATTTAATTATTTATCTTTCTTTTTTGAGATCCAACAGCATCACATCAACTTACTTTCATTTCATATTTCATCATCATCATCATCATGATATAGTTCATAATAATTAATAATATATAGTTTATTGTATTGTATATATAATAGAATCACTTAATCACTTGTCATCAATTCTCATAGTTCATGAACATGTTATATAAGCTGAGCCTAGCTAAATTATGCGATATAATCCCATTATCTCGTCAATCAATCACAATCACCCAAGTATCATCTTCAATCTTCATTTCGTCATAAATCACAATGAAGATGCAATGCAATGCAATAATTGCACAATTGCAAAGTATCCGAAATCTAAGTATAGAATATAGAAAGCAGATAGAAGAGACAGAGCAGAATCACGCGAGCACGCACTTTATCTTTGTTACTTAGCAATTACCGCGTAAATGAATCAATTTTGAATTTTGGATACGTACTTTTATCTTATCGCATTACCTTTAGATTTAGCTTTAGCTTTCACATTACTACCTTTTTTGATGAGATTCATTCCTACAACCCTAACCTATTATTAGTACCTTTTTTATATAGCATTTTTAGTCTTTGTTATTTAATAGTCTGAATAATAACATTTCATCGTTCGAATAATTATTAATAACAGTTGTCAGTTCAAATTCTAATTACTATATCACTGTTTAGTGTTTACATATATGTATGCGCACATGCGACTTGCACCATTAGAATTCCTTAGTGTTAGTAATTACTTCAATATTGTTGAATTTGCCAATCTCATATAATAAGGGATTCACCATTCATTCATCACATGACATGTCATCACTCATGTCATCATCACTCCTATTATAAATGTCCTATAATAATAGTATCATCTGCACTTATTACTGAATAGTATCACACTCATTAAAACTATAAAGAATACAATAATAACAATAATAATAATAATACATTTTCGACAATATAATAACTGTTAACGATTGATTAGATTAGATTGATATATAAAGCAAATAATTAGAAATTAGTCACAACAACGATTACAGCTTCAGTTTCTATATATCTCAGTTTCATATCTAGTTTCATTTTTTATATATACGTTTCATCTCTGTTACTGTTTGCAAGGAGGTTTCTCCACAACTTCAACAACAGTTGCAACCAGCACATTTTGGAGTTTTGGAGATGTCTTGACGACATCGTGAGATTCACTCTTTTTAAAGCTTCTATTTAAACTACTTTACTACTTACTGCACTTCTTTCAAAATATCACAACATCAACGTACGCAGAATAACGCTTTCTCTTTCAAAAACGTGTGTCCGTACGTACTTTCCTCATTCCTTTCCTTTCCTTTCATCGCCTGTTCAGTTATATAGCAGTTGTCTAAGTTGGGCCTCCAACGTCCAATCCCCCAATCCTCCAACATAACGAAAAAGTATCCTCAAATCATCAAAAACAGTAAACAAGCGATATATGATTACACAGACTAGACTTTTGTGTATGTGTGTGGATTGTATTTACATAATTAATACATTTAGAAATGATTCATCATCAATCAGGATTCAGGAATCACAAATCAATCAAATCACAGCTTAGGTGAGCAGCAGCAGCAGCGTACAGCGTCTAACCTCCATTCAATACTCACTGTATACTTTCACTTACTCTACTTTCTATACTTTCACTCCCACTAAACTTTCTCCACACGGTCTTTCATTCGCAACCTGTATTTTTCAGTAGAATCCCCTATTCATTAATAGTCAATGTAATAATAGTGTTACAGACGTGTGTGTGTGCATAGCTGTGGAGCAGGTACTTTCGTTCCTTCATTCCTTATTTACTAATGTTATATTTACCGTTCATTTGGTTTTACTTTATAGCAGAAACTATAAAACGAGTTTTATGTATTATTTCCGATATTCTGATACTTTCTTTCAATTTCAAGAGCTTTTCGCAGCTTCGGTCAGTCATCGAGTCATCGCATCGCAGCAGAGAAATGTACTAATCATTAGAATTTGTGAACAGCTAACAGCAGCAGCACCAATCAATCACACGCATAATCCGCATTCGCATCCTTCGACAACAATTAACAACAACAACAACAGTGATGACGAAAGTCCAATATACAGAACAAAGTCTCAATACTGTCAACTCACGTGACAGACAGACTGACAGACAGAAAGTACAGCTAATAAAGCACGTTTTATTGAATTTAGTTGCATAGTCAGTAGTTCTTTTTATGGATTATTGCTTACTGTTCTTTTCTTTTCTTTTCTTTTCTTTTCTTTCCTATAGATTTAGTGTTTCATTTTTCAAGTGGAAACTGGGAGATTTTGCAGAATTTTGCTGAATTTTGTTGAATTAGGAATGAAGCGGGAACGGGAAGATTCGAATTCGAAATAACTTTCGTAAATTGACAGATTGAAAACCAGTTTGGTGACATGGATTTAGTCCCTGGAGTTGGTGTTGGATCCACCGCCACTGCCACCACCACCGGATTTGGGGAAATGTGTTTTTTCATGAGCTTTGAGAATAGTGGATCTGGAGAAAGTCTTTCCGCAGAGAGAGCAGCGGAACGGGCGTTCCCCAGTGTGGACGCGAGCGTGGTCCTTCATGTGGTGACGCAGCTTGAAGGCTTTCCCGCAAAACTCGCACTTGAACGGACGCTCGCCTGTGTGGATCGGAAGGTGCTGAATCAACTGAGATACTTCCGGGAAAGGCTTCCCGCAGAACTTGCACACGATCGACCCCGAACCGGACCCCGACCCGTTGTTTGACTGCTGCTGACTCTGACTCTGACTCGAACCAGACGACGAAGGACCGCCCAACAAATGCTGAGACTGCGACTGATGCTGAGTAAGTGCACTCGACGACGGGGTTAGTGTCAAGGCTAACGGAGGAGACACGCTGCCACTTCCACCGCTACTTGTGTTGTGATGAGAAGTTGGCATGTGAGTCGACTGCTGCTTTGAAGACGAGCTCATACCGCCACTACCACTCGACCACGGGGTTTGTTGCATTTGCTGGGACGGGCCAGCACCCGAGTCCAACACTTCCTGCTGCATCAGCTGCAGAGAATGAGCACCGTGCAAGTGTGTATGAGACGAGGACGATGTTCCGTGGCTCAGAAGGCCACTTGACGACTGTGGAGTCGATATACCACCACCACCAACTGTGCTGCTGCTCTGACTCTCAACCGGATCCATAATCTCAGAGTTACTTGCAGGACCTGAGGATGTCGTGGCTCCAGTGTTCAAGTCCGATCCACCACTACCCGAAATAGTTTGGGCAGCTGCAGCCGCCGCCGCCGCTGCCGCAGCAGCAGCCACCACCAGGTTCGCGTGTTGAGCTTCACTGTACAGCGCAGCTGAGTACACTGTCGGGTGCTGCATCATTATGTGTCGCGACAAAAGATACTGCGACGGACAAGTTGTTGAACAATACGGGCAACAGAAACGAACTGACATCTGGTCCGGTGAAGACGGAGACGACGACACTCGGGATGATGGCGTCTGCTGACCTGGACCCACCGGAACTATCGGACATGTCGGGGATGTCGGAGAGTGTTGTTGTTGCTGCTGCTGCTGAATGCTGGTCATGTAATTTTGAGCCTGCTGCTGCTGTGGAGGCGTGTGTGACCTCGATCTCGGCTGCTTGCTTGACGGTCCAGGTACAATCGACGCTCCTGTTCCACCAGGTGAAACACTCGAGCGATGCGGAAGGGCGTGCGGGTGGTGAGAGTGAGAATGAGCGTGAGCGTGGCTGTGGTGGTGGTATCCGTGCGACTGATGCTGCAACGATGACCCACCCACCTGCAAACAACCACCAAATGACCAACTTATCAGCTAATCAAGGCTTTTGAATGAAAGGAGTGAATTGGGATTTTTAAAATTCATACGTGGTCGTAAGCATGCGGGAAATGCGACCCGAAGGGCGGTCTTCCAGTGACGGCCACACCACTAGCTTGAGTCTCGGGGTTGTCGTCGCTGAGGTCGTCATCCTCTGCGAGTCCGCCGAAAATGTGATCTTCTCGCATGTGTGGCAGGGGCTTGTCGTCCTCGTCCGAGTCGTCGTCGTCCCTGCGCTCTCGCTTGATGAGCAGGACGCCTCCCTGGTCAGTTCTGAGGAGAGTCCTGCCGTCCACCTCCTGCGCAATCGTCGAAGAGGGGTCCAAGTGTGCTCCCCGCTGGAAATGCTTGTGCTTAAACACGTGTTGCGGAGGCTGCTGAATGAGCGGCTGTCCTCGTCCGTGACCTTTTGCACCGGAAGTTGAGTACGAAGTGTAAGGCAGATTTCCAGGAGCCGTGGCTGTGGCTGTGGCAGTAGCAGCAGAAGTAGAAGAAGGCATCATGACAACGTGTGCTCCAGTCCCGGTTCCAGCACCGATGGCGATCGCGGCAGTGGCTGTAGCCGTAGCGTACCCAGCAGTCTCATTTGAATCAGTCTCTTTCTTCAGCGACTACGCACAACAAAAGTCAAGAGTCAAGTCACTTCCCATCAAATCTCGAGGGTCAAACAATCAATCGAGTGCATTCTCCAAACTATGCATATTTGCTGCTTATCTTACCAAGGGCGTCTGCTGCTCTTCCTCCTCGTCTTCCTCGTCCTCGAGGTCTCTGTTCAGAAGCCGCGCCCCGTCCTCGTCCTCCTCGTCCATGGCGTCCCCAAGAACGAGTCTTTGCGTGCCCGCACCACTACCCGAGTCCCTAGCATCGTCCACGACCATGTCCTCATCGTCCAGTTCGTCGATTTCGTCCTCGCGGAAATCAACTTGTTTGTTGCTCAGTCGCTTTGAGTTT
This sequence comes from Harlomillsia oculata, assembly GCA_019776145.1. NCBI lineage: Eukaryota > Metazoa > Arthropoda > Collembola > Entomobryomorpha > Oncopoduridae > Harlomillsia > Harlomillsia oculata. The sequence goes on from JABASF010003047.1 coordinate 6,229, forward strand.
TTCTGCATCAGCAGAACTTGACTCTTCTGACTCTGCTGTTGCTGCTGCTGCTGCTCCAGGAAGCCAACCGCGACGGTGGAAAGTGATTCCAGCCTCGACTGTGACGACGACTGTGGCTGCGACATGAGCTGTTGGTGCTGGTGTCCCTGTTGCTGAGAAAAACAAGACGACGATTTCTCATGCAGGATTCGTGACTTTTTGGAGTATGGAAACACTCCGGATGAGGACTGAAAGTACGACGACGACGACGGTGCCGACGGTTGTTGCTGATGCTGAGGTGCAGTGGACGCTCGTTCAGCCATGGACTTGCTTGTGTGAGTCCCGACAAGTCCTCCGCTTCCAGTTTCAGTGATGAGCACCGGAGAAGCAGCGGTCGCAGCAGCGACGCCTCTGCTCAAAGTCTGATTCGGCCTGAGTTTGCTCAAAATGAAGCGACTCTGTTTCTGGGGTTGTGGTTGATGGTGAGAGCGCGGCTGTTTCCGCTTGAATTTCTTGCATTTCGTCAACGTGTCCACTGCACCCGTCCCCGTCGTATTCTTCTTCATCTTGAAGCGGGCGAGGTGCTTGGAGCTCTTGTCACGGACTTTCAGGAACTCCCGTGGTTGTTTGTCCACCAACTGCTGTTCTTCATCATCATCCCCCTCGTGACCCGCACCGTCGTCGTCGTCGTCGTCGTCAGCCTCGCTGTCCTCCTCTTCGTCGCAGAGCAGCATCGCTTCCTCACAGTCTTCTTCGCTGCTGCTGTTGTCCTCGTCGCAGTCTTCCAAATCCATGACTTCGACTTGCGCAGCAGCTGCAGCAGCACCCACAGCCGTGTCCTTCAACACCGTCAGGTGCGGTTTGTTGAGTCCGAGGATCTGAAGCGACTTGGCCGTCTTCAAAATCTTGTACATTTCGCGCGACGTCACTTTTTGAAGCTCGCCTCTGCCGGAATCGACACAAAATGACAAAACACGGATTCTCATGTCAAACATTCAAAAAGAGCATCAAAAATTCACACTTTTTTAAGATTTTGGCATTTTGTTGGCCCTGTTTTTCTTACCTGTACATGAAATGCACGATTTTCTGGAGCGTGTCAAACTGGACGTCGTGCAGAATGAGGATTGGGTGCGGATGCGTCGAGTGGGCAGACAGCAGGGACCGGAAGTAGGGACTCGAAGCAGACAGCACCACTCGGTGCACTTGGATCGTCGCCTCAGGACTTTCGCTGCACGCCTAAGTCAAACCAAACATCAGAAATTATAGAATCAAATGATCATGTGAGTCATGTGACGAAGGTACAAGGGTCATCGGGGCATTGGTCCTTACCAAGGTGCAGTCGAGGAGGAGTTGCTCATGGAAGAGACTCCACAGGGAGTTGGCGACCATGGCGTTGTAGTCCTCCCACTTGATCTTGTAGAGCTTATTATTATTACTGTTATTACAATTATTGCCATTATTGCTATGCGTCGTAGGTTTCGACTCCTCCTCCTCCAGGGACATGTGAATGTTGTCGCTTCTCCAGGAAGGCTCCTCGTCTTCCGGGACAACAGTCGTCCTGTGTTCAGTTTCAGTCTCAGCAGCAGCAGCAGCAGAAGAAGAAGTAGCAGAAGCAGTCGTCTTCGAACTGACATTGCAAATATCCGGATTCCTTTGACTCATTTGCCCAGCTTCAGTGCTTAAACTCGAACCTGCTGCTGCTGCTGATTCCATGAGACCGTCGTCAGCACCAGCAGCACGGATAAGGCTCGCGTTCGCTGCCTGTTCGTCGTCACCCGCCGCCTGTTCCTCCTCTGTTCCAGCAGAGGAGGGAGGGGGATGTTGTTGTTGCTGCAGTCTACTCGTCTTCTGACTAAATAATTCCCGTCCAGGTCCTTCCTGATCCAGGAAGGAACTACTCCTCCTCCTCCCACCCAAAGTAATACTTTTTCCAACCCGCTCCCGCTCCCGCTCACCGTCGCCGCTCGTTTCCCGTTGATGATGATCATGTTCAGTCTTTTCTTTACTTGATGCTCCTACAACATTTCCACTTCCACCCTCCGCTTCCACTTCCGGTTCCGACTCCACTTCCATCTCCACCCGTTTCTTCCCGTCTTTTTCATCATCTTTAGTAGTGCTGCTGCTGCTGATTCTGCTACTTTCAGTCGTGGTGGCCGTCGTCCGTCCAGCTGATTGACGATGATGAGAATGTGACTGGGACAAGTTCAGGCTCCGACGACTATCGTCTTCCTCGTCGCCTTCTTCCCCTTCCTCCCGATCACGAGACTGCGACTGCGACAATGACGACTCTTCTTCACCAGTAGCACCTGTCATCAGCACCAATCGCTCTTCTTGTTGCTCCTCGTCTCCTTGCTCTTGCGGCTGCGGCTGCTGCTGTCTCGGTGAAGAAGACATTTCCGGTTTCTATTGAATCTTTGAATCTCCTGGATTTTCCTCGTTTCTTCTTCTTCTCCTTTTTTCAAATATTTGTAATTTTACGACAAAAAAAAACAACTCAAAACCGAAAGTTGTCTTTTTATTTAAACCAGGCGAAGGCGAAGGTGAAAGTGGTCGGTGAGGAATTCGATGTGCTGCTGCTGCTGCTGCAGTGGGTTCGTCCGGAACAAGAACAACCACGACATAAGCAGTGACTCTGACTTTGACTTTGACGACTGATGAGAGTGACAATGACGAGACTCGGTCCACGATGATCCACCACCACCACTCAACAATTTCAACATTTCTTGTTTCAAAATTTCACTGGGTTTGCGTTCTTCTTCATCTTTTCTCAGCAGTGGTTTACAGTAATCAGTAGCACCAATCCAATTTCCAATTGGACAGAGACAAAGTTCCCCGGAGGAAAATTAAACAAACTTTACTTTAATTTATAACTGGTCTGTCTTTTAATAGCACCGACAACCGGGTTTATTTATTTTACCTAATTTGGAGCCACTCGCTCCCTTTTACAAGATTCGAGAACACTCGACAACTCGACAAATGTTCACATCACTGGAAGATTTAGTTTTCAAACAGGAAAAATATCACATTTTTAAAACGATCTCAAAGTTCACCCGATTCGAATTCTCAAAAAAGTGAAAGTACAGGAAAACCAAAGTCATTTGTCATTTCTCGTGATATTTGCAAATTCCCAATTCTCAGCTGTTTTACGCCTTTTCTTCGTTTTTCATTTTTCACGTTTCCTCACAACCAAACCATTAAAATTAATAAATTCACTGACTTTCTTTAAAAACAACAACAGCGGCTTCTCGTATTTACATTCTTTTCTTGACACTTTCAACAACGACTTTTCAAATTCTTAAAACACGACGGTGTCTTGGTCTTGGTCGAGACGACAGAGCGTACCAGCCGCAGCAGCAGCCCGTGTGTGTGTTTGTACGTCTGCAATTCTGATGTGCAGACTTTTGAATTCTGATCAATAATTAAATTCGCAAATTGTGTGATTGCCCCATTTTGTGTGTCTTTTAAAGCATTTCTTGGAAATGCGAACTCTCTTTCAAGTCCCAATATAAGTCAAGTCCCAAAAAAAAGTCTCCGAAGAAAGAGCTGAGTTGTTGCGATTATTGCGATTGCGATTTTTGCGAGCACGACACGAACGACTCGGGTTTTGCTTTGCTCCTGCTATGCTCCTGCTCCTTCGTCTCTTCTTTCGCCTATTCCAGTGCAAAAAAAGTGTGTAAAGTGTAAACGTATTATCAAATGTGTGTATAAGTAGTTCTCGTGTGTAAAAGTGTATGACTATACGCTATATCATACGTAACGTTACGTGTGTGTGTTGTGTGTGTCTGCTTCGTCTCCGTGTGTCTGGCCTAACCAAACCATATTTCTATACAGAGTCGCAGTCTCAATGCTACTGCGCGAAATGGACATTGCGAATTGCGAATTCCACTATACGTACGCCAAATGCGACTTGACACAGCATCGCATCGCCGTCTAAATAAGCTTTGTTATACAGGACGGCATAGCGCTGCATTGGCAGAATGCAATTCGGTGGATTGTGTGTGTTGTGTGTGTGTTCGCAGAATACTGACTGACTCGGAGGACTGCTTTTTGCGAATGTCTGTACATTTCGGCTGGCTCTACTTCTACTCTTTCCTCGGTTTTATATAACTTCCAACTTCACAACAGTCATTTGGACTGCAGCAAAAATACAGCAAGGGAAGAAAGGCAGCAGCAGCAGCAACGTTGCATTTTATTGTATGTACTTTGTACTGCAGTAAAGAGCAGTGTGTGTAGTCCTGTTGGCTATTGGTTGCTGCGTCTCGTTCTGCGTTCGCGAACTGAGATGAGAGCTCTTTTTGCAAGGGCTTTGGCTTTGGACTTTGGAGATGTCTGCAAAAGTTGAAGTCATAAAAGCAAAGTCTGCATGCGATGATGACGGCTTGGCTCAGCTCGATCCTTCTTGCAAAATGAGAAGGAGACACAGAAGATATAGCAAATGCAGAAACGGACCTATGCGAACTTGAAGCCTTGCATATCATCGCGAATGTATTGTGTGTGTGGATTTTGGGTGCGTCTTCTTCGACTTTGCCTCTGCTTTTGACAGTCTGCTTGCTTTTTCTGCATGCGTGCGATGCGAATTGTGACCTGCGACTTGCGATGCTCGCTGTGTGCTGTGTGTCATGTGTGTGAATGTGAGAGTGGGCCATGTCGATGATGTCGGAGAGTAGTCGGAAAAGAGAGACTGCAGAACTGCAATGGGATTGCATTTATAGAACAGCTTGCACATATATGTGAGGATGCGAAAATGAAGACAAGTCCCATGGGTTGCACGCATTTGCCAAACGGCTGTTGGACTTGTGTTCGGGGAATTATGCGGGGAATCCTCGTCAGCCGCGTCCGTGTCGTGACCCGAGACGAGACCGAGACCCATCCCTATGCTTTTTTTTATTACTGCATACCTGGGTTTTTGCAGTTGTTCTCTTCTTCTGGGGTTTAAGTTAGACAAGGCTTGAATCCTTTGTTGCAATAGGAGCAGCAGCAACAGCAGCAGGAGAGCTAAGTCGAGGAAAAGCTAAGAAGAGAGACACTTACTTTTGTGCAAAATTGCAACTTGAATACGCTGTTGGTGCATTCGCATTCAACACCGGCATGCATGGCATTCATTCGCACATGCATCTGACCTAACTAAAGCTAAAAGCTGAGGTCTGAGGTGCAGGTGCAGAGTATGCCGGCTGCTGCTGCTGTCGGTTTATAAGAGCTAATCAGCTAATGCAATGCGAACTGATTGCAATTTTCGGCAGATTAGTAGACGGGTCAAGAGAACAATGCAAAATGCGCTAAAGAGCAGAAGAGGGCACTTGAAAGCCAGATCATCAATCATCATCATATGCGTTTTGTGATAATGGACTTGGCTTAAGTCTCAGTCTCGTCAATTATTGCACGGATTTAGCGGCACAAGGTCAACAGTCAACAATCACAATGGTTTCTTGCCATTTTCCGTCAAATTCTGTGCATTTTTAGGGGGATTTTATGCTTTTCGGGGTTGCTAAGGCCGTTTTAAAAGCGGGATTCGTGTTGCCATGGTACAATAACCATTTTTGACAAATTTTAAGTGCATTTTGAGTTTTATTTTGTACGTTTTTTGGGACT
>JABASF010003048.1:0-11791 GCA_019776145.1 Harlomillsia oculata
TCTACTAGTGAGAGTAGTTTTTACCATAGTAAAGTTTAAACCGATGTATAGAAAACGGTGCGTTGGTCGGTAAAATCATTTATGTACTCGTACCCCTGTTGTAGAATTTCAAAAAGCCTTTGGTAGGTTTCAAATGTGTTTGTAGTTTTCGACTGCAGAAAGTTGTTAAAATGTAGAGGAGAAGTTGAAGTCCCATTGCTGTGCCTAAGGACAGGTATAAGCTCGGAGAAGGCAAACAAACCAAAAGAGTTGTTGCGTACACAAAATGGCAAATAATAATTCATAAGAGAAGCTTTATGAAATTGCGAGCCCATATGGAACCAAAGTGCATGAAAGACAGAGGGATGAGGACCCTTGAAGCCCTTGAGCACATATATTGCTCAAATATTAGAGTATTAATGTCGACTAGAAAGTTTCACGCAAATTTCGCCTAAGGAAAGCAGAGCCAAAAGGCGATTGTGGTTTTTAATTATATGAGCCATACCCGTCGCATGGACTTTGACGTTCTTCGTATTAATTAGTTGAAGGCGGAGGAGGGTTTGAGCGCGTTTACAAGCGGCTGAAGGTGAAATTGTAATTACATGGCTGAATTTTCAGTCGTCCTCAACCGAGTTTTTTTTGAACTTATGAACATTTTGTTTGAATTCATTCCATGTACACAAGATGCATCCGATGAAGGCTTCATTGACTTTTATGGCGGTATGGGATGGGCGGGCAGTGATGCGATGCGATGAGTCTTCAATTCTTGCTCGTCTTTGACTTTGCTTTGACGAGAGATGTGAGAGAAAGCATATAGAAGGCAGTGAATGTTACTTAATATTGATGTCGAAACGAGAACCCAAAATCTCAAGAGACGAATAATGTCCACAAAAACTCCACTTCACATACTTAGTTCACCTATACCTTTTAATCCTCGCGTTTCTCGGTTCACAGAGCCTGTCTCGTATGTTGGAGAAAATTTTTAATTTATGTCCATGCAAATAACTTTTTTCCCTTTATCCACCGAGACGTTGGGATTTTTCATAACCCACGTAGAAATCGATAGCATGCGACGAGCACGAGCTCTATACTTTACTTTACTTAAAAGCAGAACGACTCACAAACAAACAAAGTAATATTATAAAATACGTACTATTTAAGAATTTATTTTTCCACGCTAATGCACACGGACGGTGTGCGTCTTTTTAAAAAGAGATTTACTTGAGATTTCATACTGTAACAAGTAAATAGCCAAAAGGAAACCAAGAAACTCGTTGAATTAAAATTACCATTTCTTTCATTTTTTTGATCCGTTTGAGAAAGAGTACAAGTGTGTCTAATCATTCTCCTCTCCGTCATCGCTTGTTGCTTCTTTTCATACGGAATATGATGACACTCAGGCATTGAATTTTTTGTAAATCCTTAATCCTGCACTTAAATGCTGAGTCCATACATACATAAAGGCTATTGGATGTTTCAGCTTGGACTGGATCATTTACAAGGTGGAAAAAGACCAAAACAGGACTGTTTCCTTTACTTTTCCTTGATCTTCATGCAGGTTTTATAAACTGCTTTTGCCTCGTCTTGTTAGAGAACTAAGCCGTCTTCCAAATCCTTCCGTTTAGTTCAACAAGGCACGTAAAGCTTCCCTAATCAGCCTCGTCTACTTGACAAAATTGTGGAGTGCACTCTTGAAAATGTGCATATATTCCGTTAGGGCAATTTTCCATTTTCTCTCCGCGACTTGACTTCTCTCTGTCGCTTGAAACTCTTTGGAAAACTTAAATGACTCTTATCCCTTAGCCATATAGCATTGCTCGATGCTTTTCCTTGTTGGTTACTCTTCTCCGTCTTAGCGTCCTCATCTTTCACTTGACTCATATTTATCCATCCTCAGACACACTTCTCCACAACGGCTGTTGATCTCTTTTGTGTTTCTTCTCATTTCATCTGCTCAATTATTACATTTTCATTGTAGAATTACAAATTCCTCTTTTGTCTTAATGTGTCGTCCCTTGAGAATTTGTATATGGCTCAACGGCTCAAGTCTTCACGAAAGAAAACCACAAGGTTTATATAATTCTTCAAATTGTCATTTCAATGAAAGTTGAGAATGTTATGTGCTTTACATTTTAAGAAGTTTCTCTCGCACTGAATGTGTAGTTCTTCTGCAGAACTACTAATCTTCCAAAAGCACATAAAATCTTTAAGGCTTTTTAGTACTTTATGAGCTGCACGCCCTCAAAACCCTCAAATTATCTTGCAGTAGCTAAAGCATAGCCAGTTTATGACAGAATTTGATTCGTCGTTTCCATTTCATTGCATGGAATGGCGTGGTTGGAACAAATATATCCGTGAACTTTGTCAAAAAACTAGTTTGTACCAAAATTTGTATTTCTTAGTTGTTCAGACATTATTCGTCCAGTTAATTAATGCTTTTGCACGACTCAAATGCATCGGCGTTTTGCACAATCAAGCGACTTTATAACAGTTTATACGAGTGAGTTGTATACGTACGCGTACGTGAGGAAGCTTTCAATATTTTGCATACCGAATTGAATCTTCAATCCACTGCACTGAGTGTAGTAGAATGTAATTCTGTTGCTACATTGCTGTAATATTTTGTATTGCTCATCTGCGGTGATGACATGCTATTTCATAATAATTCATAAGGTTCGGATTATATCAGCAATCTAGATAGAGTTGGTTCAGTATCCTAATACTAAGTTGCATCAATTTTGCGAGTACATAATAAACTCTGATATTATGTAAGCATCAAAATGTTGTATACGTTCTCTCCTCTTTGCTATAGCTTAAATATACTTGTGATGTAATGGTTTGCAAGCTGCCATTGTATCAACGTAGACATCGTAACTTTTAGAACTTGCGAGCTTTATTTCGTTGTGTGTGTGTGTGCTTGAAATGAGGTAGAAAACTTGTGGTTGAACATAAAATTTGAGTAGGCAGAATGCAAAAGAAGAAAAATGTGATTTCGCTAGCTTGAATAGGAAAAGGTTGGTGCACGAACTAGAGAGAGTAATGTATAAAAGTTGGCATAACCGTGTTGATGTGTTGCATGGAAGATTACGACTTGTTGGTTGATACATAGGTAATGACTGCCATTCAAAAAGTGTTCAAATTTACGACGTCGTCGGTCGACGAAGGGAGAGCGACGAAAAAGGAAAGATGAACGGGAGGCAAAGGCAGTAATAAGTGCTCCGATACTGACACCAACCAACTTATACTGGTCTGACTGAAGATCACCGTAAAACGGGAAAACGAGGTAAAGTAGAGCGTTGCTATACGATGAGTAACGACGAGCCATCAAGTCTCACCCAATGGTGTGTCGGAAACTAATCGGATATCATTTTCACCACGTGTGTGACGTTCTCTCAAGATAAATTGGCCGCATTAAATTGAAGACATTGAGAAAACATCCACAAACCGCCGTGAATCTTTCTCCTTTAGTTTCACGAAAAACGATTCGATAAGGTCAATTATGCCCACAAGAGTCGCAGCCATGTCACGGTGTCACAATTACATATAAATTTTGTACACTTTGTACTAATAATGCTTGACTTTTTCTAGAAACATAACCTGGTCGTCTCGTCTCATGTAATTCAAAAATGCTCAAATGTATTAATCTCATCAACTAACAACGTGTCAAAGTGTCGCCAATTATTATCGATATTGCGCCTAATTGTAATGAGCTAAAGTGGGGAAAAATTTATTAGGATTCATTGAGATTGAAAATTCGATTTAGCCTCCAAGGCAAGGATGAAAATGACATAGCTGAAAATTGTAATTTATACTGCCATCATTTGGCGCTGGTGTCTGTTTGATATGTTTCTTGAAAGGTTTGGTTGAAACGGTTGTGGAATGAAGATCAAAGGAAATTTGGAGAATTTTGGGAATGAGACTATAGTCATTTCGTTACAATTACTAATTACGCGTTCGTTCCCGGCCCATTCTTGTGAATGTTCCTTTCCTTCCTTTGTAATGGTATGGAAAGTGCGACTTTGATGCGTCTACCAGACACTGCATGGTAAAATGGTAATGGCCCAGGAATCGGGATGATTTGGATGGAAGGAATGCGATGAGCAAAGGACAATAAACATTACCTACAGCTGAAGAGCTGGAGAAAGTGGAGAATGTTCAAGATTAAAGACAAGCATGAATGAGAAAGCTTATATTTGCTGTCCCTCGAGGAAACGACACCTTGGGTCATACATGTCTGCACAGGAGAGTCAGCTGCCCTTCCAGACATGGAATGTCTTTGAGTGGGAAGACGACGAGAAAAGCACATTTTCCTAGTGCCTTTTTTGCCTTCTTGGTTGGTGGGTGCGAGTGTGACACGATAAGGCACGTAAGCAACCTCAGTCATCAAAGGCTCGTTCCATATTAAAGGAAGCAGCTGTGGCCAGCTTTGTGAAATATTCAAACAGTCTTCTTCCTATCTGTTCCTCCTTCGTCCGCAGTCGCTTTTCTTGACTTTGCATCTTCTGTGACAGTGTGACTTTCTTGGTATCTTTTTCTGACTCTGCTCTGACTGACTTTGACTCACTTTCCGTATGCGCCTCTCAACCTCGTGACTTTGCACTATTGAATGACCCACTTGTCATTACCAGACTGACGTGCCTTCTTCTCCCTTCGCACAATATGTCGTTTCTGTCTTCTGGATGACACTTGTTTACAACCATTCACATACAAATACTTACATTCACCATTGAATTATTATTGCTGATCTTACAACTTACAAGCCTTTCATTAATTTTTTTACAGAGATAACATTGTGCGTACTATAAATATCAACAACAACATGATCGTTTGTTTGTCCTACATTTAGTACTAAAATTAGCCGCGTATCTTCTTAGTTTACATACATATTACTTATTGCATGCATGTTACATATTACAGCAATATAAATGTTAATTATTGATTTTTATTATCAGAAATAACTTTAATAGAGATCTAGGAGAGCGTGATTTTAAAGACGCGTCGTCATAATCTAAATATGGAATTTCATAGGATTTGTTTCTTTGCCTTCAAAGAGTTCTGTCCTGTTGTCTGTCATGAATAAAATTCTTGGTTGACATGTATGCACGGAATGACGTAGTCTTGCTTTTAGATTAAGAATATTCTGGAATTTTTGAAATCTGGATACGAATTTGAGAATGTCCATGCGATCTGAGTCTGAGTCACTGGAATTTAGTACATGAAAAGTGGTCAGAGCTCAGATTATATGAGTGGAAGACTAAGAGCGTTTCATAGCATGGTGGAGAGATTGGAGAGAATGTATGGAAAGTTGAGTTGAAATTCTTGAGCGAAGTGCCCTCATCATTCAGGAGCAAATTCCTCCTCTCGTTTCGTCCCATCAGTGCACATTGCGTAACAGGGTTTCTTCCCATTCCCATAGGGATACTTGCCCTCATCATTATTGGCATCAGAAGACGAACTGTTCGTATTCTTGTGTCTACGGTGCTCTGAGTTCCAGTGCTTTGTCCACTTTTGCCGCTGCAAGAATACGAAGAATGAATGAAGCGCGCTTTCTCTCTTCATCTTCATCTTTGTTCATACACATAAAGAAGCCAGATGGAAAAAGAAGAGGAAGAAGAAATAGATAGGAAGCTCCGTGAAATTCCGCATGGAGAAGCACCTTGACGCTTTCCTCGTTTCCCAAACTCGATCGAAGAATCTTCCTGTACTCACATTTCCTTGTAGTCAAGAAACTGAGATTTGGACCGATTACGAATGACTACGGCCTCTTTGAGCATTTGGGTCGTGCTCTCATCTTTACTCCGGAATCGTTGTCTTATTCTCTTTTCTTGTACTTTATTTCCATTTCCCTTGCCGCAACCAGGATCTTTTGTCCTTTTGTCTGTCGATGAGCTACCCACGACAAGGAAAGAGTCTTCTTCGCATCAGCTATTGTTTTCTACCTTTGGGGAAAAGTCAGAACCAGAGAGCGTTAACCGTTTCTGACTCAATGTAGTTTGATGCTGCTTTAATTCCTATAAGTCTCTGAGCAGACGGCATGCTTCCTCCTCAGAATGACTACAATCTCACAATGCAATGAACCTAGTATAATACCCTAGTCACAGTCTGGAAACAAGCATTCATTCAGGGGAAACGCAAAAGCACAGCGTTCAGAGTTGTCTCGTAGAATCAGTCGAAGAATGAATGAGTTGTCAAGATAAATTGCCAATTGCGTTTATCGTCAATGGCAGATTCTCCGACTGCTTCCTTATTCTCTCGGCTTCTGTGTACGTTACACAAACCCAGCAACTCACTTCGTGCCGATTCTTCCATTAGTATTCTCCATTTTCTCCTCGTGAAGTTGACCAAGTACAGGTTAAGTGACATTGGACATTTATACAACTTTATACTACGACACCCAGCAGCTTTTCGTTTAATAGACAAAGCGATCAACGAGTAAATCGCCAAAATCTCTTATACTACGAATGTTCTACCCATTTTCACATGAAAGTTAAATTCTGAAAGTAATTACTATTTACACTTTGGCTCCATGCTTTTAGAGTAGGATTCTCGTTCTTTTTACCAACTTTTCCTCAACTAAAACTAAACACCTACTAGACATGCATACATTATTTTGTCCTGGATACATAATCTGGAGAAAGGAGGTGAGAAATACAAATGACACAAGGCAAAGGTTTTGTCCAACTTGTTGGCTGTCTGCTTTATTCACTTTTGGGAGAAATGATTAAGGATAGGGAAGGAAAAGTGAACGAGTAGCAGTCCACGGCGTCTTATAAATAATTCATGTGCTGAGTGGCTTCTAATAGTATGCACATAGCACTCATTGATTAGCTCAGCTGAGAAGAAATCTTGAGGAAAAGAAAGTTTTTCAATTAACCTTAATTGCAGTCCTGGATTCACACCGTCTGGGTTGTTCCAGCTTTTCTGAATTCTCTTTCTCTATTACTTCAGCAAAAATGAGATGCTGACACTGGAAACACAATGCTTAGTATTGTCAACCCTCTGGAGACCATGAGGAGAAGGCAGCTTTTCTTCTCAAACAGAAAGGGTGACTTGTTCACTTGATTTGAAACGATTCTTTTGTTTGTTCTTGCCCCTCCAACGCTATGTTCTTCTAAGAAAATATCTCCAAGTTATTTCTTTCTATCTATCTATTTCTCTGTTTACAAACAAATGATTTCAAGTATCCGCATGCTTTAATATTGATTCATTTGTAGTATCATATGTCATGTGTCGGCATAACATTGACTTGGCCATCAAGTTTTATTTCTTATATTTAAGTTGTATATATAGAATAATTTTGTGTCAAACATACAGGGCTAAGATAAAACAACATGGCTCGTCGCTTTATTGCGTGTTATAGTGAAACAAAATACTATGTATTCAGTTATTGAGATATTGTGGACAAAGTGACTGTTGCAAAACGGTGGGTTTGGAATTCTAAAGTAAACTTTGGAATTTCGGGTTTTGGACTTACTGAAATTCTTCCTATAAAGCGGAAGTTTGAGGGAGTGTAGTCCAAGTTGCGTGATTTCCCCAACTTTCTCCTCTATTATCCATTCAATTTCCACCATATGTGGGATACACTTTGGAGTTACACTTCTTTGGTCTTCAAACACTTTTGTATATGTATCACTCCGTGAAATCATCCAATAAAAGTTGCTTCCACCTTTTCCGTTCTGCACCATGTTTCTATTCTTCTGTTGTTCAATAAATGGGAAAAATTTCGGTTTATAGTGTTTGCCTCACAAAGTTTTCATTCTTGGACTAGCCGTATTTGAAAGGCGTCGTTTCAGTCTATTTTCACTCTTTATGACTTAACTAGTAAATAATTGAGCCAAACTTTTCAACAAATATTATTTTTGTTTTTGATTCGTTTCCATGTGTGCGTGCAAACTTTGATTTGATGTACTATATTGACTATATTTAGAGAGAGACCTATAGTGAAAGCGCAGCGTGAAAACTCTCTGCCTTCTATACACAAATGTTCTCGACACAAACGTCAATATTTCGCACTTTTTTCGTGCTCTGATGGTTTTATTTTATAAAACAAGTTTTTAGTGTATTTTTCTGATTCGCAGTTCGCACACACATTTCATTTATCTGGTTCTTATTGGCTCTTACTAACACTAAAACATTAGTAACATTAAAATTTTAAAATGGTAGAAACCGCAATTGGAGAAAATGTCTTGTGTTAAACGAAGACCAAAAGTTTGCCTATAAATATTTTACATGGCCAAAGGCCAAAGCATATGGACAAGGCAGTCAAAGTGAAGCAGAGGAGCAAGAGTGACCGTGGAGAGTTCCAACTGTTTGCAAACATACACCTCTCTTGAGACATTCCAAGTAAAATTGCATTTGACCGAGACAAGTTTACCGTGAAACCAATAAACCAAATGCATGAGCAGATTCTGTCTTGCAATACTACATGTTGTTTCAAATCTCCCGTGTGCCCGCAACAAATTTTGCAGTTCTTTCACGCGTGTCAACTGACCGGTGAAGCGAATCTCAACTCTCTGGTTGTCTCTTGTCTGCTACTGCTATGTTCTCTTCTCGGAGGATTGTAGTCGACTATGTTCAATTCAAATTTATTTGAAGAATACAAGGCTTGTATATACGCGCATAAAATAAAGTGTATAGTATAGGAATTTTCATGGGTCTCCCTCCTCCCTGTCTCACGTAATATTTGTATCTGTTTTTATTTGTGTCAGGACTCAGAATGGAAACATTGAGATGGCTGCTTTCAACTACAATCATTTTGTCTTGTCATTCCGTAACTGACAGCATATTGTGAATATCAGCTTTTTATTTCTCAAACGAAGATACGAATATTCTCAGAATAATTTTTTCATGCCAATAACGTATAAATAAAAAGAAGCGATGAATGCAGTTTGTTTTTATACAAAATTGTCATCGAGATATACTTGTCTTGAGAAAGATGTTTTTGCGTCTTTATAATGAAGTCCATGGAGGAAAAGTACAGAAACTAATAGTATGTAGGATACTTAATTCTATTTTAGTAATACAATAGCGTTTCATAACGTTCAAATTGAATGAAAAAAGTAAGACGCATTATCCTATTGTAATGTAGAATTGTAGGATATGAGAAGAAAAACGTTTTTGAAAATTGCTTTTGAATTCGGAGAACTAATAATAAATGACATGTCAGACTCATAATATGAATGAAGTCGCGGCTCTGATTGTGTATACCTATACAATATATAGCTGGCTACAAGGTCTCTGCAATTCGTTGATGCACGAAAGCATGTATTTCGGTTTAACAATGTTACCACTACCACTACATTTGGAAATGGAAAGCATTGCTCAAGTTGAGATGAAATGTAAAGACAAAAGGATTCATGCAAATTTAGTTTCACTGGGATTGTGCATATCAGAATAGCTTTTAGCGGTGGTGCTCGTTCCATGTTTGACAAGAAACTTCCAAGTAAAACTGACAGGGTTGGATTGGTGTCCGTAGGAATGTGTACGTGCTTGCACTGCAGGACATGGGCCACAGAGGGGAAAAGTGAGTTAGAGTGGTAACCAAAGTCAGTGACAATGCGAGCGAAACATAACATGAGAGATGTATATTCTCATTTCGTGAAATCAGTTCCCGAAGGATACATTTGAATGCGTTTTCCGATTGGAAACGGAATTAATGTTAGATGTACAAAAGACAATAGGAGGTCCAGGAACCGTAAAATGTGGATGAGATGGTGGCAAGTGACAATGGTTGGATGGAGGTTGGTCGAGGTTGGATGGAACATGGAGTTTCCGTTTTCCCTGATCTTCATCTGCACTGGTCGGAGTTGTCCCCACACCTTATAGTGCTTTTCTTTCCGTAGTTGCATATGCTATAGCAATGACAGTACATATACTATAACATTGTCGAGTTTACTTTAGCGTGCAATTATCGACTTTGCGGTCCTAAATTCTCACTGTCTCTGTCCTTCTGTCACTCCGCTAATAATTCCTCACTAAGACAGGACGCACTAATGGAAAGCCAAATAGGGAAAGCCTACACTTTTTTCGTGGCTCTCCAATATACTACTTTCACCATTTGCCCAAAGCGCACTGCAGAAAAGAGCGTAACGCTCCAGTTACAGTCCTCTGTAAGTACCATTGTGTGCTACCTTTGTTGTCAGAGTCGTAACTTGATCTCAGCAACTTGTCACTTACCAATGAGAGTCGCTCTGTAATCTTTTCCTATCAAAATACACACAAGCTCATCAGATTACTTTTGTCATAAATGTGTCTTTTCAAAGGGTGGTAAGGAAAAGTCACAGAAAACTTGGTAGATACAATCTATCTATATATTTGATAACAAAAGTAATTTGTCTTTCTCGTAATTTGTGCTCAATGTTCACTCAAACGGAAAGTACACTACTCGCAGTCGTTTCATCTTGTGTACAATGAATGAACTATTGACACCTTATAAGTACATGTCATTGTGTGCATACGAAAGTAATGAGTATTTGTGTTAAACACAATTAAGTAATAAATAGTAAATACTACAGAAATTACAAGAGGAAAACAGTAATGAAAACTACGGACCACTATGGACAATCATCATAACAGAATGAACGTAAAATGAAAGCGGAAGAAAGAAGAGAATTCTATTTTCGAAAGTGTTGGTGGAGTCCGCGTTGGTGTTAGTGAATAAGATAACGTTTAGCTCAACGGAAACCAAAAAGCAAAAGGAAGTATATGTAGGTAGTAAGTTGCAAAACTTGAGTATAGTTGTACAGTGTATAAACGTATAACACAACTTTTGTTGCATCTGAAATAGCCTGAGGCAAACTTGTTTTGAGAGGTCCAAATCGGGTTAGTTTCTTAGAAAGCAGAATCTCGAGGATGAAAGTGCCCTCGAGTGCATTCCGGTGAAGATGCAAAGAAAATCGTATTGTCAACCTCGAGTCTCAATAAGGTAGGCAAATATCGTTACACTAATTTGATAAAATAATATGCCTTTTAGCGCATGTATGGTGTGACAATTTTCCAAAAACAACAGTATATGAACAATGAACGGTATACTATGCTCTACAGCAAGGAACCAGCAGCCCTACTCAAAACCACTAAAAAACTCGTCGGTAGATTCTAAAATGTTCTAGGATGCTCCAGAGGACTCACAGTTTTCTGTGTTAATGCTAGGAAAGAAGGTCGGGGACGTATATTTGTTTCAAAGAGACTGGGATTGAGTGATTTATTCTGGATTGCACGGGTGATTATTGGGGTAAACCCGGGAGTAAACCGCCTTGGTAAATCGGGATTTGGGTCCTTTGGAAATTGATGGCTGATGGTTTGATGAGGATGAGCGCATTCTTCACTTCAGCCATACCGTTTTCCTACGTCTTTTTCTTCCATGGCCATTCCATGGTGTTGTAAGTTTGAATCCATTTTCGTTCAAGTGGCAAGGCAATGGAGAAGAATGGGAATGTTCAAATCTCCATGTTATTTTACGACGGTTACTAACAACCTTACGTCATACTAGCAGTAACAGTCATAGTTCTCTACTTAAATGATACATTCATTTTTGACTTCTATGGTATTGTACTTGTAAGTGTGATGATGAGCAAAATGGCATTAATTTAAATTGGTAAGGTACTTATTATGTTTGATATTTGGATTTTTATTATTAGGGAGTATTACTATTACTTCAAAAATTCTTATTTTTGTGAACTATCTCAGAATTTTGTAAGGGATTTCTTTTAACATGAAAAGTGACTACTGTGACAAATACTACACTGATTTGTTAAATTCGGAGGAAAAGTTGTGTGTCACAAAGAAGGACAATGGGCAGAGGAGATCAGCTTTT
>JABASF010003049.1:0-11788 GCA_019776145.1 Harlomillsia oculata
TGCGACTTTGGACTCACAAAGTAAGTCGTAGAAGAAGACGAAAACCAAAAACCGATTTCGGTACAAGTGGAGTGGACTGTAACTGTGACGTATAGACATCTTAAATCTTAATCCTGAGCAACTTTGCTGTATTACGCAGAAGACGCAGATTAGGACTGGAGGAGATCCATAAACAGAATTACATTAGCCTTGCTTTAGGTTTCTATTAACATAAACTTGAATGTGACAGTTTTCTGGGTCGGGAAAAGCTATAGGAGAAAGCATTGAGGTCCATTCCTTCTTGGAATGTTGGTTCCATTGCCATTACCACACGTCACGCAAAAGAAAGCTAGGGACTCGTTGGAGAAGCACGGACAAAATCCCTGCCTTGATGGTCCTGTCACTCTCAACCTGCGAACAAGACACGCGAAATTGCCTTTTCTTTAGCTTAGTCCTCTCTTTCACGGGATTTCTCAATGACACGAAAACCGAAATTTCTCATAGTACTAAGTTACAGGTAAACAAATTACACAAGCTCTTGAGAAGAAGAAAGACGAAAGGAAAAGACGCGCCGTCGCAAAATCTTCTGGAAAAATTACCGCGCGGGTATCACACAGGCACAAACGAGAATTGTGGCATTATTAGCATCTCTCAGAGTGAAAAGAGACTCACGGAAACTTCCCCTTGCATCCATCCACAAAAAGGACGAGGGATCTTGCGTCGGCCCGTCGCTTTTCTCTCTTGTCGACACAAAATTACACTGTCCGCTCGTCAGTTGTCTCGTCATACTAGAATTCCCTTTTTCAGTGTCTAGTCACATCAAAAAAGCTCTTGACCAACTTTTCTACCTTTTAGAAAAACCCGTTACTTCTACAATTCAAATTCATCATATTCATTAAAATTAGGTTTCTTCGATAGAGTACTGTTTTACGTTGTCTTCAACTTCAGTACAAACGTACCAAAAAAATCAATCATAACATTGACCTTACCTTGACCTTGACCTTATCGAGACTCGATCGAGACCTTACAAATTCAATCATCAAGTATATTCGGCTGGTGCCAAATGTGAACTTAGTACCCTTAAGTACCCAAAAATCGCTGAGATTTGAATACAGAATTTATTTACATCAAAGTGTGCATTTATGGGAGAACAAGTCTGTGTTCCCTTTGTTCCCACTTTGGCTTCGCCTCCGGTTCTCTTGCGTCTCTTGATTTTCGGCTTCGGATGCATTTCCAATGCCGACTGCAAGGGATTCAGTCTCGCCACTGTCAGGTATTATCCGGATTCCCCGGGTTTTGACCAATTCTTCCCTTGGAATTAAATCACCCATGCAAATACACATTGCTTAATGCATTGTTCATGTTGCAGTTTTGCCAACTTGGGGAGATCGGACAACGGAGCGAATAATGAGTACGCTGTGCTCTGGACCGTGTTGGGGATTCTGGGACTTCTTCTAACCTTTGCGATACTCTATTACTGCAAACCCTGGACAAAGGACAGGGGATTGTAGACCTATAAAAACTTTTCATTTCTGCTGGAAGAGTGAAAATGGACCTTGGACCGGAAACTTGGTAACTGCAGAGAAGAAGACCAACAAAACATTATTATTATAGCATGTAGACTTTGTATGATTAATGAAGTAGCATATACCACCTTAGGTAAATGTAAACTATATTATATGTCACATAAAAAGGGCTCTTGTAGAGCTGAGCTATGCTAACAAAATCTCCAATTCCTGGAAACGGTGGTGAAAGTGAAATCCTCGCTAGTTAGAGTTAGACATTAACACTACATACATATATACTACATATTGTAATCCTTTGTGTGTTGAGGATGGGTGTCATACCTGTCAAACTTGTCAAAGACCAGTGACCAGACTCCTAGATTGTACGTAATCGCATTATAGCGTCCTTCTGTGAAGAGCTATATGAGAACAGTCGAACAATAAATTGCCTTGAGTAACCCGCCTTTCCTTTTATGCAGAGTTAAATCTTTCATAGATTACTATTTCGCACCGAGCAAATTACTCCTCCGCACCTAGCACTTCTCTGAATTCTTCGAATGTCACCAATCGGATTGAATTTCGCATCCAAATCTTCTTACGCTTTCCGGCTTTCCCTCTTTTGAGTTCACCTTTTTCCTATTAGCGTCATTATTGTCATTTTGTCATGCTCTCCTCATGTATCGGATGTATCCTCATCATTTCATTCCCCGACTCGTCGTGCACACAAAGGTTTAATCATCCTTGGGAAATTGAAGAGGAGCACAATGCATCCTTCATTTTCATTTTCCACGTACACTTTTAATTAGGAACGTATTATGAGTTCACGTCGACATGCATTGTCCTAGATTGGAGACATGAGAAAATTAGTCCAGACTTCACGTTTGTATCAAGTGTCCCAGTGTCAGTCTTTTGTTGACTTTCACTTTCCTAATTACAGATCCTAATTAATTGGAAAAGGCAAAGTTTAACATTGTAGAAAATTCTACGAAATTCTCAGATCAGACTGTGCTTGTATCAGATTTCGGAGTACAGTGTTATTAAACAGGGGCAAACAAAGAAAGTGAGTCTGGAAACCAAGTTTTTTAATAATGAGAACCCAAGAAGACAAAGAGAAAAGGTAGAAAGATGCACGTATATATGATGAATTTGACGAAGTCANAAGATGCACGTATATATGATGAATTTGACGAAGTCACGTTGAAAACTTGACAATTTGGTTTTGCTCGTGAGAATCTTACACAAGAAGCTTGGAAATGGAGAAGACAAAGGGAAATGAAAAGCATATTGTTTTGTAAAGTCGTACTAATGGAGCATAAGAAAATTGAGAGAAAGCGAAGAAGAAGATGAAAGGACAAGAAGAGAAGAAGCGTGAGAGTGATGGAAGAACGAAGCCAAAGCAATAGTAATAGAAAAGCATTCTTTGGTAAAACAACAAAACGAAGATATTACGTTTCTTCTTCTTCTCCAGAAGCTTCGTTTTCTTGTGAGCAAAAGTTAGTTCTTTATCATGAAATTCATTCGCTCACGGCTGGCTTCAATAGCGTGAGAATGACGTACTCTTGTACGACAAGTCACAATAGTCTTGGAATCGCCTGGAAGCTTCGGTTCAAGTTACATGAAGATGTTTTCGGTTTTTGTGTTAGAGAGTTTGTTTCCTCCTTTTGGCTGACTGTGGCTTGCTTGCGTTTCCAGGTTTCCCGTATCGGAGCGACGAGGACGGGAAAAGTCCTCGGAAAACGGGTGTCTTGCTTTTCCTTTCAGTTGAATTGGTCTTTCGCTTGCTCTCCTCCGACGTGTTCCACTTTGTTCCTTGTCGTCCACTCCAGAAGACGCTATAGGCTCTCCAGTCAACTCTCCAGTCAGCTCTCGACTATACCCAACTTTCTCCTGTTGTGTGTATTATAACGCGTTTCATATAGGTCGAATAGTACTTATCGATTTTGGCCTGGCGCTCCAATTCGGAGCGTGCAAAATCCCTGTGCTTTCAAAGCACACAACACACACTTGCGTTAGGGTCTTCTTGAGCAAGGACGCGTTGTCGACTTCATGTGGTGACCAGACCACACATTCTTTTCCACCCAGGATAATGGCCAAAATGGTCTTATTACTAAGAGCTTTGACCCTTTGACCCAACGAGTTCTCTTTGTAGAAATTAGGTACTGACATTATTATGAATCCTCCTGGATTTTTTCCTTCCCTCATGTCCTTTGTGGCATACAGTCGATCTTACAGACCTGACCATCCGCTCAAGTGTCATATTGTCCTCACGTCGTCTGGTGGACGTCCAGACGGTTCTTTCACTCCTGGAGATGTCATTGAAGGCCATTTAGTTTTGACTAATGGATTCAAGCTCAACTGTTACGGTTCGTAAAACTCGCATTAACTTTTCTAATCATTTTCATTTCCATCCACAATCAAAAGTAAACAGTTTTGAAACGGATGTACGCATCATAATTTTTCCAGGAATTGTGGTCATGGTTTTGGGACAAGCAACAGTTGAATTCAAAATGGGAGGAAACAGTCAACGGAACGAATGCTACGTGTCACAAGTGCACACGGATGTTTGTGGAAATGGTTCGTCCATTGGTTTTTAACAACATGTTCCATGAGGACATTTCAGCTAATAGCATTTTTGAAATGACACTTTCAGGTAATCAGGTTTTCCCGAGGAAAATCAAATTGCTCCCGTCCACGACTCACCGATTCCCTTTCACAATCCAACTCCCGTTGACTTGTCCTCCTTCGTTCAAAACTAATTATGCCACCATTTTCTATGAGATTGTGGCTTTTCTCCGAGCTGAAGATCGTTTCCTCAAAATCACATCTAAGAAAATTTCAGTCAAGGCCTTCTTGGACTTGAATTCTTGTCCTACAAACTCAATGCCACTGCTCTTGGAGAAAACAAAAACGTCACTCCTTCCTTCGTTTGGAAAACGAACTGGACCCAAGCTCAAGTTCACTTTGACCGTTCAACAAGGTTGTTTTCTCGTTGGAGAAGATTTGCCATTTTCCTTCCGGGTTCTTAACCCGACTCAAGTTGACATTGCAGGTGTGACCGTGTCACTCGTTAGAAGAACGACTTACAATGCAGGGAACGTGACGAAAGCCACGTCCATTGTTGTTGCATCCAATACCGCCATGGTTGTACCAAACTCTTACGAGTTCACATGGGACGACAAGATTAGCATTCCTGGAGATTTAGTCCCATCCTTAAAAGCTACTTCTTTGACGCTCTTTACGATGCTTCAATGTGACATTATTAGCTTGCAGTATTCACTCAAGGCAACACAATTAAATGTCTTTCAAAACTCTAAAAACCGATACTTTTGTATCAAAATGTTGATTGCTTTTCTGATTGTTCTATAGACTGAAGTGTGCACCAGGTCGCAAACGACGTTACTCAAAGGAGAACTTCCGGTGACAATCGGTACCATTCGTGTTGAAGTAGTCGAAGATCCTATTGAACCCGAACCTCCGACGGATCCAGAAGAGTCCATCGCTTCTGACTTGTCATCCTTTTCACTAGCGTCCATTGCGGCTGGACGAGCCGCACTTCTTCCTACTTACTCACAACTGTCAATGTCATCTATCTGGAGAAGAGCTTCTGTTGAAACCCGTAACTATTCCACAATACCGCACATTTATGTTCATTATTTAAAAACTCACTAATCAATAACTTCATATAAAATCTTAAAATTCCAGTACCTCCAACTTACGAAGAAGCAGTTCTCCTTCGGACTGTCGCCAATGAAGCACCCGTCTAAAATCACATCCGACACTTTACCCTGATTTAAATGATACCGGAATCCAACAATGATTATAAAACCAAGCAAGATTTTGCATTATACTAACGTGGCCAATTAAATTAAATTAAATTAAAATGACTATAAACTTCAATCTCACAAATTATGATGATGTTACCGAACTATGACTATGAAATTCTTACTATTGTGACCTTTTGTGACATGAACATTAAATCGTGAGCAAAATTGGACTATATAAAAAATGGTTCCTCAAACTCAATTACAAGTTCAATATAATGAAATTCTGTTGTGAAACTGTGATGATGATGATGATTATAATTGTCATTAATAACTTTACCGTAATAAAAAAGCGTGTTGACATTGCTGAAATATGATTTGCTGACATTATTGTCAACTTGTTGCAAAAGTGAAGGATTTCCATTTTTGCCATTGTTCAGTCCCACAAGGAAAAAGCATGAGAGAAAGTCTGAGCATGGGTTTCTTGGTTGGTTGGCTTGGGTTTATTGATCGGACAAAGTCAAAGGGAAACCCAGACGGTGTGTTTTTCACATGCTGTCTCGGATCTCAAGTGAATCATTCCAACTTTTATCCTGTCAAGTTTGTAAAGACAGCTGGCAAAAAATGTGTGGTGAAAGTCTGTAAGTTGTGAAAGTTGAAGGTATAAAAAAAAGACTTGTCACACGACATAATTTAATTGCAATTCCCAGGTTGAGTGAGATTCGAAAGAATAATGGCAGGTGCACTGTTCATGGGGCCAAATGCATTTCGCAAATTCAATTACATCGATTCTGTCATTCCACCTGCCCTGGCTTCGTCTTCGTCATCTTCATCGTCGTCATTTCTTAGTCGCAAATCTGACGTGAACCAAGTTCACTTTTCAATTCATTTGGCTAGAAATAAAGTCGCGTACAAACCGGGGGATGACGTAGAAGGATTTTTTACTGTGACGAATAACAACGCCAAAGTTTGTTTATTAGGTAAACACAATGTCACCATTTATTAAAATCAATCAAGATCAAAATCCTCACCATGCGTATTTTTTATTAGCTGTATCTTTGTCACTTTCTCACTTTATTGTCACTTTCAAAGGGTTAACATTATTTTCGATAATGTTTTGATTCATTAGATGTATACGCCAAATTATGTGGAGTTTTAACTCTCAAGAAACCCAAGAAACTTGCATTTGGAACGGACGACCACTGTCAAGTGTGTTCGGTCGTCACAATTCTTCAAGATGGAAACTGGGGTAAGTCGTAATTATTACTATATATAGTAATAATTTTTGAAATCTAATCAAGACTTCAAGACCTAAAGAATTCTTTTTTTATAAAACGTGATTTTTTGAAAACATGAATTTTTAGACCCATTACAAGCAATGACAACATGTCACATCCCGTTTCGTTTACGAGTTCCTTCGGATGCTCCAGCAACTTTCAAAAGTCCTTTTGCATCTCTAGTCTACGAAGTTCAAGGGTTGATTCAACCGAATTATAAAAACGGGTGATGATGAATTATTGAACTGTCTGATTTGACTCTGTATTTTAAATGAGGACACAAAATCTTATATAAACTGTTTATTATTTTTAGAATCTATCGAAAAGCTACGAAAGGAATCACAGTCAAATCATTCTGCGACTTGAACAGTCTTCACCCTTCGATTTGTTACCCGCTCTGTCTACAAAAATCCGAGTTTTCTCTCATGCCCTCATTATTGTTAAGCAAGAGGCAAAAAGCTAACAAATGCAGAGTCATGTTACGAACAGCTCGAAGTGGTTATGTCGCAGGGGAAAATCTACCTTTTGTTCTCAACCTAGTGAATCCCTTGAGAAGAACCGTGGCTTGTATCATGGTGTCCCTTGTGAAGGAAACTGTTGCCTGTATGGAAGATGTGTACAAGGCGAATACTGAAACCATAGTTGCCAAAGAGGGGTCACTACCCGGAAACTCAGCTTTGGCATGTCACACAAACATTACATGGTCCGACTTTCTCTTCATCCCCAAAGGAACTGTTCATTCCCACATTGTCCTCAGCTCTTTTGACAACGAACAAGTTTTAGAGCATCGATACAATCTTCAAGTCTACGTTGAATTTGCGGAGCAACGCGTCCCATTGAGAGGAAAAGCTTTAATTACCCTTGGAACGGTGCCGTTAAGATCTGAATTCTCTCGTCATCATCATGAACATCATCGACCTGATGTCGTCGTGACCGGGTCACTTCTTCCTTCATATTCTGAACTCTCTCTTCGGAGCTGGGGATTAGCTGCTTCAATGGAAAGTCGTAAGTCATGCTACCACATAACTAATTACCCAATCACAATGGCATAATCATCATCTCAAATCACCCTTGATAATTAACATCTTCCTTCTAATTTTCCAGTACCCCCCACATATGAAGAAGCATTGAAGATGAGTCAGCAAGCGGCTGCGCGTTCCGTTAGCTTGCCATCTGTAAAGGAAAACGCTACTGACAATGTTACTACCGATGCAAATAGCAAAGATGTGACGTCATCGAAATCGCTAGAACAGAGAACATTTTAGTGGACATTAAATTACCATTAGTCCAAAACAGAACAGCTTCTCGCTAACATTCAAGGTGCAATGTAAGGGCTTATTAGGATATCCAACGATTTAGTTTTTATTGTTACCGCTGTCTAACAATGCTTAGAAAAATGGAGTGAATGAGTGAATAGTGAATACTCATTAAAAGTAAAGTTGGTTTATTAATTGCATGGATAAATAAATGGAAAATACGCAATGAACAAGATTCTTCTCGGGAAGGCGAAAGCTAATTGGCAATTTTCATTTGTCCGTAAATGAGATGGCGGGTCAAAAGTTTGATTTCCCGGCTTTTGAATTCCACAAAGAACAAAATGAGGGACAAAAACTTCCCACATAGTAAAATGTAAAATGGACCAGTCAAAGTGGACAAGATAAGTGCGGAAGGACCCCCAGAAATTCTAGATGACGTTACTTTCTTCCCTTTCTCGGTTGTTGCTGCCAAATGTTCAGCTCTCATGAAATCCATGTCCATTTTGAGCCACTTTTTAGTGATTCCTGCATCTTTGGCCGCTTTGATAATTCGATTGAACCCCTTTTTGTAGACAGTTCCGAATTTGAAACTCATGGAAGGATGAACGTGAGCTGTGGAATCCTTTGAAATGACTAAAGGTCTTTTATCATTCGCACTGAAATGTTTTCCGATAAAGAATTCGGTAGCAACGTTCCACGAAATGCATGCAAAATTGGATTCGATTGCATGGATGTAGCAGGTAGATTCAAATCCACGAGTGATTCTTGAGTAGATTTTTCGAAAAACGGCACCGCCGTTTTTAAAATAGGGAATGGCAGCTCCGCCGATCATCCCAGCCTCCATCCCCATTTGAAAATCTGTTGATACGGTTAAATCCCGGAAAGTGGATGGTAAAACCTGTTTTGATGGAAAGGTCATGAGCCCAACTAACTTGGACCTGTATAAAGTCGTTAGTATCAGAGCGGAAAACAGCCACACAATGCATAAAACCCGGGCTGAAAGTGTCAGTGGGTATTGCATCTCTTGTTCGCATAAACTGAAAGTGACGTAGGTAAACTGATGTCTATTGAATTTGGATGATATGGAATGATTGTCGAATCTGTCTATCACCCGGAAAGTGATGAGTATAATGACCACTGCCAGAATGATGGAAATCCAGAGATGATCGTGAAACGGTTTGTACACGGCTGTCCATGAGTATTTCAATTTTGGGAGTCCCGTTGCAAAATGAAGATGCAGGTGCTCAAAGGAATCTGTCATGTCCACGGCAAGAAACCGGGGTAAGTTGAAACTTGTTCCGGATCCAATGTCCGCTTTGTCATTTAACACGTCGCCAATGGATCCAACCCACGTTCCATTTGGGAGTGTGACCCCGGTTCCTCCTTCGGTGGATCCGAAGGATTCATAAGTAAAGTTGAGGCGATGCGTGACTTCGTCAAGGATAAACTTGACGAGTCCTGTTGTCAAACGCCATTTACTACTGGAATTCTCATCTTTGACAATTTCAAGGAGAAAGCGAATTTTCACAGCACAGGAAACTCGAAGTATTCGTCCGTTCCCGTTTTCACTATAATC
The DNA here is from genome assembly GCA_019776145.1 of Harlomillsia oculata. Taxonomy (NCBI): domain Eukaryota; kingdom Metazoa; phylum Arthropoda; class Collembola; order Entomobryomorpha; family Oncopoduridae; genus Harlomillsia; species Harlomillsia oculata. The sequence continues at coordinate 9,355 of JABASF010003049.1, forward strand.
GGGGAATATTGAATCGAGATTTCCTTCCATTTTCTTCAGTTTCGTAACAATCTCCGATATTGACAGTTGTACAACCTTCGGTTGACCCCTGTTGCAGTAAAAGCAGACAGTCGAAGCGTGAACCATCGGAACCCGACTTTCCACTTCGGATACTGCGAGCTTGAATTTCAAATTCGATCCGAGGTCAGATAGCAACAATGCATTTTGTAGTTGTTTCTTTGTGTGTATCAAAAAGTAATCTTCGTCTCTTCGTGCACTTGCGTGAAGATTTCGGGACAATAAATTCAAAATTAAGCTTGAGATTTGACTATTATAAGAAATTAGGTTAAGAACTGAAACAACACAATGTCTCCGTTTTTGGCTCGCTCCAAGCACATTGAAGCGAAAGTCTTCTGGCACAGTCGACAAATCAACGAGAAACACGTCACGCCCACCAATTTTTGTCAATTTTTCAATTGTCTCTTCAGAATTTCGACGAAAGTCAACAAGTCCGTCTGAAACAATGTACAGTGCACAGTTTTGAAACTCACTTTCAACTATCCATGCCAAAAGATTGGGAACAACTGAATTTCTATCCCCTTTTATTACATAGGAAATGAAATGTAAATTGTCTCTTCAGAATTTCGACGGAAGTCAACAAGTCCGTCTGAAACAATGTACAGAGCACAGTTTTGAAACTCACTTTCAACTATCCATGCCAAAAGATTGGGAACAACTGAATTTCTATCCCCTTTTATTAGACAGGAAATGAAATATAGAAAGAAAAAGTAAAAGTAACATGAAATAATCATGATTCACAATTTTATTGTTAAAATGATTAAAAGATGATTACGTAAACGATTAAAGCTACACCGTATACAAATAGGCTAAAAGCGCATATTTCAAGCAAGATTTCTTATGAAAGCCCTAAGAACCTGAGAATACCAGTTTTTATTATGATTATGATGAAAGCGCTTCGATTCTCAATTTGACGAAATTGAGCATTGTCTACGAAATCTTTAATGTAATTGTCTGAGCTGAGTTGTCCCTGTCACTACGAAATTCTAAGCTGATGCCAATTATTGAATGGTTTTCAGAAAACATAATGCCAAATGCTCATAATGCTGTATTGCTTTTCGAACGTTATAAAGCGTTCATGGGAATACGTTTCATGCTTTTCTTAAAAACTTTCACGGTCCGATATTTCGTGACCACCTTTTCGACAATGAAGAAGACACCTGCAGTGAAATTGCCTAGGAGTAATATGTAAAACGGCCCTGTGAGAGTGGACAGAATGAGAGCAGCAGGTCCTTCAGTCTTTGCTGGAGACTTGATTTTCGTTGTGGAATTGTGCTCTTTTTGCCATGCCAGTTGCTCCACACGAATGAAATGCATGTCCATCGTTGTCCATTTGATACGAATGCCCGAATCCTCGACATATCGGATAATTTGATTAAAGCTATTTTTGTAGACAGTGCCAAATTTGAGACTAAGTGACGGGTGAACATGAGCTGTGGAATCTTTGGAAATAACTAAAGGTCGTTTGTCACTCGCGCTGAAATGCTTGCTCATGAAGAAATCAGTCGCACCGTTCCATGAAATACAGGCGAAACTTTCTTCGACAGCGTGTTGGTAGCAATTATCTTCGAATCCCGGAGTTAGCATTGAATAAATTTTTCTAAACACGGCTCCTCCATTTTTAAAGAAGGGAATTGAAACACCGCCGATTAATCCAGCTTCCATTCCCATTTGGAATTCGGTTGACTCGGATAGTTCGGTGAAAGTCGTCGGCAAAACCTTGCATTTTTAACATTCAAATTACCGAAAATTGCTTCTTTGAGAAAGTTGGATTTCATTGATAATTTGTATTCACCTGTTTGGTCGGAAACGTCATGAGACCAACTAACTTCGACCTGTAGACAGTCGTTAGAATGAGAGTGAAGAAAAGCCAAACAGCGCATAAAACCCGGGCGGATCCAGAAACCGGATATTCAACCCCTTGTTCAAAGAAACTGGATGTTATGTAAGTAAACTGATGTCTATTAAATCTTGCAAACATGGAATGATTATCGAAACGGCTTATGACCCGGAAAGTGATAAGAACAATGAACAAGGTCATTCCGACGGAAAACCATAAATGAATCTGGAATGGTTTGTACACGGCAGTCCAGGAGTATTTCAGTTTCGGAAGTCCAGTAGAAAAATGAAGATTCAAGTGAAAGTACGGTAACGTCATGTCCACAACTTGGAACCTTGGTAGATTAAAACTTGTTCCTGCACCTATGTCAGCTCTGTCATACAAAATGTCACCAATGGAACCTACCCAGGTTCCATTTGGTAGGGTGACTCCAGTACCTCCTCCAGTGGATCCAAATGATTCATAAGTGAAATTAAGCCGTTCTGTCAATTCATCCAGGACGAACTTTGAAATTCCAGTTTTGAGACGCCATTTTGT
>JABASF010003050.1:0-11763 GCA_019776145.1 Harlomillsia oculata
GTTAAATACAGAAAGGTAATGACCGTCGGAATGTCTTTTCTCTAGGGCGGATGTAAAAAGATACGAAATAATGCAAACATCATCAATAGTGCAATGACAGCGGATTCATTTCCACATGCCATGCCACCCAACAAGAACAAATAATGACAGTTTCAAACGAGCAAATCGTTCTGTTGCTGTTTTTGAAAAACGTAAAGCCGATTCATCAAGCCGATATCAGCTAAAATTCGTCCAATAGCAATTGGCAATACAAAATCACATTTTGATTCATTCCTGAACAAAATGTCTGATGTGGAATTATTTGCCGTACACATTGATGATTAGGATGATTCGAAGAATTCGTCACGCCAAAACAGTTTCATGAAAAATGCATGGTATCATCAATTCCATTTATTTTGTGAGACAATTATCATCCGCCCGTTGAACTCTTTAAGTAGTAGTATTTTGCCTACGGTACTTTTTACATAAATAGACAATTGCATTTGCAATTCTTACGGTTCAAGCTCGTTGAGAAAGATGCCATTTTACATCATCACCAACAAGGCAATGTGTGATGTGCTCAACATCTTGTTGTCGGATAGGAGGGGCTTTGGGTAAACTTACCATGTGACTTCTGTGGTTACATGAGGTCACAGTGCATTTGGTCAGACCAGAAGAAATTGCAGAATGACCACGGCACGGCCCAGCATGACAAAATGACGGACTGACGATGGCTTGAACTTGTCCATCCAGTCGACTTCCAAACAGGTCAGAACTACTTGTTGCCAAAGGCGAAGTTGTTGCAGAGATCATCCCCCCCACACACGTTCATTCTAATGTGCTCGGGCGTGTTCCAAAGGAAAATTCATGTTTTGAATGATGATGAAGATCACTTTTCCTCATTTTGAAATGCGGATTTTACTTGGTAGACGAGGAAAAGGATAAAAACCCGTTCATTTAAAACGTCGCAGCACAAAAACTCGTTTCTTTCTGAGACATCTGAGACCCAAATGCGATTAAGTATCAAAAATGAAATGAAATCTGTATCAAAATTCAAAAATTCTACTAAATGATTTTGATTAGAGAAATTGAGGAAAAACGAAATTCTCCGAAACGAGGTGATATAAAGGGTTTCTGTCATCAGGAACCGTGATTCATATTGCTCAAAACAATAGATTCAATATGGATCCGTGCTGTGGTCTCATCTCACTACAAAATGGAACTTATTTTGTAGCAATGATCAATATTGCAAGTTTACAAAATGAATATCAAATTATATATATACATATTAATAGACGCATTACAGTTTATAATCATTATTAATTTATATCATCCTTCTGAAGTATTGTGACTATATATTTTATAGATTTTAGGTGTAATGGGTTCATTCAAATCGATTCGAGACTTTTACATCATTCACAAGGTTATGGGAGAACCCTTTCCATTGCCATGTAATTCAACATTTTTTTATTTTCTGTGCTTAATGCACGCGGTTACAAAAAGTTACAACTAAATAAGCTGATTTTTCATTCTTTTCATGCTAGTTGACCTGGCCCTTATTTGTTTGGTTCCAATGCTATTCGGAGTGTTCGAAATATTCTTTGCAGCGGTGTTAATATATGGAGCCAGTCAGGTAAAAATTACATAATAAATTGGTTTATTCTACATTTACTCAAACTCTTTATTTTGAGTTAAGTCGAATTTCGATAATATTTCGAGACGCTATGAATTGCTGTGAATTGTGAATGTGAATCACTTTGAATTTGAAGGAGTGCAAAGTTAAAGTGAAATGCTGGCTCTACTTTAACATCCTTGTATCTCTATTGTTTGTAGTTCTGTTAGTATTTATCATTTTGGAGATTGTTCACACAGGAGAATTTATAGTAGAAGTAATTCTCATTTTGGGAACATTGTTGGAAAGATTTTACACTGGTTGTATAGTTTACTATTTTCTTAAAGAACTTAATGTTATGTAAATCAAATCAATAAATTACCACACTTTCAATTTACTCCTATTCAAGAAGTCTTTACTGTCGTCACTTGATGACTTCGCACAAAAAGAAATAAAATACTGCATGATTTGGTTCTCGATGTATTGTACGACGTGCTTATGTCGACAAGCCAACATGTCGACACTCGACGACTCGACCTACTCGCATACAGTCAACAACAGGGATCATGATCAGGAGTGAATAGAAGTTTGTTAACGCACATATAAACTTGCACACTTAATTGTGGTGTAGTGTACGTCACCACAATGTTGAATAGTGTTGAAAATCAATCCTCAACAATGCTCATTTAAAATTGCGCATTATACATTAGCTTTTGCAGCTTTCTTGAAATTGAGCACGAAGAGATTTCTGGGACGTCTTCGTTCGTGGTCATTAAACATTATGCTAAATGGTAATTAGCTTTTAAAAGTACCATACTAGTTTGTAAATGAAAATGAATACATAAAAGGATCATTTAAAAACGTTGACTGATTTACTACCGCTTCAAGCTGTCCACTTGGTCTAAATACCTGCAATTCCTATATCTTCACAATGCAAAAATGCAAGTTTGCTAATCACTCTTTTCTGCTTTTTAGCCTTTCTATTGAATTGAATGAGAGAAGATAGTCCCATAAGAACTCAATTAAAAGTTTCAGTGAACAGCATTCCTGCACACAAGGCACCTTTCAAACGCTTGGTTAATAAAATCTGATGAAGTTTCATTCAGAATAAAATAGTTGACTCGAGAGTCGAGATTGTCACATTACGATTTACCATTTAAGTACTTGCAGCGTTTGTTTGCATTATGCCATTTTGCATTGCACATTGCACGTACTACGCATAAGTCAGTTCCTTATTACTATTACTACACATTCCATTTTTGTGACAGCAGAGCCATATTTGTAATTTATAAATGGATTTGCACAACAAATTGCACATTGCACTCTAATAATTCTTTAAAAAGGAGGAATGCTAATAAATAAACATTACTGTGACATATTCATGTTAATCTGTCTTATATACAACGTTAGTGACAGGTTTTAATTTTAATCGACTAATCCATCGCTGATAATGATGATTGGTTACAAAATAATGTTGAAGGACACCAAGTAATGTTTAACTTTTAAATGCCGTTCATCACTACACTGCCATTGAAGAGGAACCAATTAGTTCATTAAGTTGATTGCTGAAATTACTGCTAAAGCAATGCAAAATACTTTGGCAGTGATTTTGCTTGTAGTCCTTGTTGGATTTGCATGTAATTCCAAAGCAGACTTTTTGCGGGTGAGTGGCAGGGATTTGTACTACGGTTCCAATCGGGTCTTTCTGTCTGGTGTCAATTTCGCATGGAAAGCGTACGGGTATGATTTCGGAAATAATCAATACGAAGCAAATGCACGACAGTCATTTGAACAATGGATTCGGGATGTTAAAAATGCAGGAGGCAATACAGTCCGTAAGCAAACAACGTTTTTAATTGAATTACATCTAAATACGTAAATAGCTATGCAGTTTAAAAGTCAATGTCATACGATATCGACTACACGACAACCCATGTATAATTTTGTTCCGAATATTCAGGAATTTGGCTACATGTCGAAGGCACAAATACACCAGAATTCAATTGGGATGGATATGTGATCGGAATGGACCGTGATGGCACTTTGGTCCAAGATTTAACCCGCCTTTTAGACTTTGCAGCCGAACAAGACGTGCTTGTCATCCCTGTCTTGTGGAATGGAGCACTCATGGGAAATGACAATTTCAAAAATCTCGTTTGGGATGACAACAAATTGTATTCGTATATTTGGTATTGTCTTCGTGTACGTGTCGACTGCCCATTCAAAAATATGAATACGACATTCCCTTATAAATATAATTGAAACTGTTAATTTTGTCTGGGGTACATATAGCCAATGGTTCAAGCCTTGAAGGACAAACCAGCTTTAGCCGCCTGGGAAATTATGAATGAACCCGAAGGGTCAGTTCGGATTGAAACGAACTCAAATCCCTGTTACGACACAGCATGGATGGGACAACACGGAGCGGGATGGACCGGTGCCAATATCCCAATGGAGCGGTTTCTTGCGTTCATTAGCCAACAGGCTGCAGCTATTCATGAGGTTGATCCGAAAGCAGTAGTCACTCTGGGTTCTTGGTCAGAGCATCCTCAATCTGACTCTTATTCCGACACCTGTAAGAATTACATAATCAAATATCACGGTCCTAACTTAATTAATTTCAATTATTTCTTCATGTTGTACGTGCACTATAGTCAACTACTACAAGGATTCATGCTTAGTGCCAGCGGGTGGTGGAAATCCATTGGGTAAAATAGATTTCTACCAAATGCATTCTTATGCCTGGGAAGGTCGTTGGAATCCTCATGGCCCTTTCATGGTAGCAAGCACTATATAACAATGTCGCATAAATGATTAAACACCATGATTATACTTTATGACTCAAAGTTTATCAAATTCTCATCATCGACCTTGTTCTAGGTTACAGCCCAGTCGTACAATTTAGATAAGCCTTTGGTAATCGGCGAATACAGTCATGACTGCGCCACAGGAGAAAGCATCGAGGACCTGTTTGCTCATGCTTACAACGCTGGGTATCAAGGCGCTTGGAGTTGGCAGTACAATGAAGGTGGGCACTGTTCCGATAACCAAGCTACTCAAAACCGTGGAATGCAGCATATTCGAAATTTCAACCACAATGGCATTATTCCCATTGAGGTTCAATAAAAACGTATTTCCAATGTAAAAAAATGCAAGTTACGTGAACAGTGTTATTCTTACCTATTATGCATTCACTTTCTACTGTTGCGTAATAATTGCAGCAAAATGTGAAGAGAGTGAAGAATGTACGTAATGCACAAAATGTACTGTAATATATAGTATATAATAACGATTGCGTGTGTGCCAGCAGGGAAAAGGCTTATTGCGAATGTACACATTTCAAAATTGCAACCAGCAACAACGGCTGACATGCAAGCGGAAAATGCACAAAAATGTCTGACATTGAAACTATAGAATCGCATTCCTATTTCATTTTGCAGGTGCCGGAACGTGAACATTTTTGGATCAATTTCTTTTCGGCGAAGGTGTTTTCTTTCCTATAGTCTCGAAGTGTCTATCTCGAATTGCCTATAAGCTTTTTCAGGTGCATGTTTCAGTTTCAAGAGTGATTTTTTATGTGTACTAGTGCTTGATATGCTCTCAGAGAAGAATGAAGATGCTCTTTCTTTTCAATGTTAAAGGGCGCATAGTTTTGTGTCCAGGTTAAGATAATACATCACATGATATGAGACAGTGAGACGATATAGCAAAAAAGGACTATAGGTACTTAAAAGTATAGTCTAGTAGTTGGTTTTAGTATTTCGGGGTAATTCGGGAATGTTAGAAGGACGTCTCGGTTGAACTCGCCTTTGTAAGGACATAGAACATGAAACGCGTGCGCATATTCACAAGGAGAAAGACAAGGAAAGCAAAAGCTTCAAGTTCAACGGAGAAGGATGAATTTTCTCCCGTTTTCAGGCTTTTTGTACGATGTATTTGCTCTCCGAAACCAAGCGGCTGGCTCCTGTGTGCTGGCTGGTCGAAAAACTCGACTCGTGTCCCAGTTGAATTCTGACTGTATTGCAAAGTAGTACTGCTTTTCCTTTGTCTCTCTCTCGTGCTGGATAAACTATAACGTATACTACTATATAAACTTGTAGCTTTACAAAACGCTGCTGTGTTACCTGACGTTGCTGAATTTTGAAGCTTACCTATTAATTGCAAACCTGCAATTTCTGTGCATAAAGTAATTTGTAAAAAATACTACACTTACGACCACGACAGAAGCCTATGTTTTTTTTCTGCTACTGGCACACAACGTAAAGTAATTTTTTATACAAGAATACCTTTTTGTTCTACAAAAGGTGTTTGGGTGCAAAAAAAAGTGTTTTGCATATAAATTCGTGGCGAATTGTTTAGAATTGCAAAAGAGTGAAAGTGAAGTTGCAAGACGAAATATCAGCGAAGACAAGAGAGAGAGAGAGGAAAATTATTAAGGGAAAGTACGGGTGACCGACTTGCTTTGCGTTTGGCTGGTGCAGCTGTGCTGGAAATCTAGTGAATGAGTCTGAAAGTGTACACGTGCCACAGTAACTTTTTGCTGGAGAGGAAACTAGGTTAGCTTGAGTTGAATGGAGAAAAGAGATGCTGCATCCAATGTCGNTTCATCTCGTCTGTTCTAACACTTTCCATTTCATTCATGACTGACTTTCACCAAGCACGCCAGGCCAAAAGGTCTCGTACAAAAATTACCTGTTTTCCCATTATGTCCGACGCTGGTATTGTGTTGTCACTGGGTCCAATTTGCAAAAGAGAGTAAACAATAACTACTTTTTGGCAATCATGATGACGGGATATTCTTCTATCCGTGGACTGTTCTTCATGGATACTCAAGTTGGTGCTGTTAGCATCTGTCTTTTCTCAGAACGTGTCCATTGACAAAATGATGACACGGTGACGAGTGACACGACGAGTTCAAGTACAAGAACAATTGGGTCGTCATCGTCGTCACGGGACGGTTGTATTGAAGGACGACGGCGTGTATTCCACACCTGCAAATCCTGCTGAGGACCAAAGCGGCGGTGGTGGTGTAGAAGGCTCATCCTTCATTCCGGATTGTATCCAGAGCATCGATTCTTCCAGGAAAATCTGGACTAATTCCGATTCCCATTGTGCCGCCACGGGCACGTCTTCCTTCGTATCCGCTGCTGCATCACCCGCTGCGAGGTCTGCTCCAACTGCAGCCTCCTGGGTTTCGGACAACATGGTCGTGGAGAACCACGTCTCCGAAGATATCCTCAATGGTAACAGAACAAATTATTATTTCAAAAATCAAATCTCGTCTGAATCACATTTGCATGGAAATTGGCAGCTTCAGGCAGCACAAAAGTGTGAAATGGAAGCTGTATCAACATATGATTCGAAAAATAGACAGATATGAAATCGAATTAGCCGCAGGCAGGGAATGGGAATAAAAATGCAATTTTGTGAGTCTTTGGCATGTTTTGTCAAGTTAACTCAAGTTTAAATAATACATGATAAATGAGGTTTCCATTCCATTCCATCGCGTCGTTGTCATTGTCGTCTCGTGGTTTCGTTATCTCGAAGACCCAGGAGGAATGAAATGGACACACGTGTAAACCCACTGTCACCTTCTGACAAATTCTCTACAGGAAGTGGCTCAGGGTACTAAAGAAAACGTAGTTTGCGACGGAACATATAATTTTGCGAATTTATTTACTGCCTGTAGGCACGTGAGGGTCTCATCCCATAAAACATACTGCTGAACAGCACAGCAAACAACGAACCACTTGCTCAGTCAGGAATGCTACTTTCTATTACTTCAAATGCTTTTCCCACAGTTTCACGAATACCCAATGGACTTGTATTAACTAGAACCACGCCTATTGCAAATGATCAACCCGCACAAATTCTAAGCACAAAAGAGGACACAGAATCACACACAATGGAAAAACGGAGAAAGCACGCTTAGCTAGCAAACCCTATTGTTATTGCACTGCTGCTTAGCTATTCTTCAGTGCATGTTGCTTTCTCTGCAAAAAGTCTTTTACGTTTGCGGTTCGCAAAATTCCCCATTGTTTCCTACAATCTATAGCGTCATGCATTAACAATTTACAGAATACTCAACAAAACTATTGAATTTTTATTTTTTTTGTATCAAAAAAGATACATTTTTGAAACTCTTGTTAAGAAACAGCCGGTTTTCCTCGTACAATACTCGGAATATCATTTTGAGAAATGAGAACTGGAAGTTGATCGATCTCTTGACACGACGGATACAGATTTTGACAATTTGCCCCGTCGTTTCTCCCGGTCATTGCAGCGCTTTGCCAATCCTTTGCATGTGTTCCTTGCCTATCCATTTTCTTTAGCAATTTGGTAATGGCGGAACTACCGAGATAATTAAGAAAAGAGACACATTGTGTATTAATGTTTTGAGGTGGAAGTGAATAATTAATTAGAGTGCTGTTGGCTGAAGAAGGAACGAAAAGAGTATTAGTACCTCAAGGTGGATCCCACGTAGCGCCCAGCCACTCCCAACTCTTGCACAAATAGTCGATTTACTTTGCAAACCTCGAAGTGAGTGCACTTCAAAGGCACTTTCCCGTAACTAGCATGAGCCACCAAGTTCTACCGAAATCATTATCAAAGTATAATGCATTCATCCCATTCATCTCATTCATTATTCAGTTTATTAATTAATTGTTCCGTTACCAAAGACGGGAGCACCATTCTGCATATGTCTTCTGTTTTACTATCACTTCCCAGAATGGAAGTATCCCCATCATCGGACAAAGACAATGCTCTTTTTCGTCTTCCTGCTCTAGTTGTTGTAGTTGTAATCAGCAGAAGAACGTTCTATAGTGTACAGTAAAGAAAAATCAATGTAATTATTATGATGCAATTTACTTAATCACATATACAGTAATCACTTAATTACTTGATTCATTATTTATAAACACTACGATGTAGTCGAAACGTGTAACTAGTTTTATTGTGCAACTTACGGAGAGTAATGAAAGAAGGCCCAATAGTCCCAATAGGCCTAGGGAAGATGAATCCACCCCATGGCCAACTGAATGTCTGTTTTATAATGAGTACAAAAACAGTTAACTTTAATGATAAAACGATAATGAAGGTTCAAGAATATACAAGAATACTAGAAAACGAGTTTCTTTTTATTGAAATCAAATCAAAATTTCAGCTTTACCCCCAACCCCAGCCATGTCCATGTCCATGTCCATGTCCATGTCCATGTCCCGTACTGTGTCCGTGACTATGAGAAGGGCTTCCTTTGATATAGTCGTCATTAGAATATCCGTGATGGCCTGTATGTCCATGAGAGTTTGAAGCCAAACCCAAGTTGGCAAATTCTGGAGCGGATCCTTGAAAAAGATGAAGAGTGAGTGAAGCTGACTGGACTAACCCGGAGATAAAAGCTTTCTTGTGGTAGACCGCAGATGCATTAGCACATGCGGTTCTCATCTCTCACATTGAATCGACCGTAAAGTCTACAGATTTTAGCTCTTTACCTGGAAAGCCAAGTTGAGAATGAGACGAAGCAGCCAACATGGGCAATCTCGTGGACCGTGCACTAAAATCATTTGCTTTCTCAAAGTAATAGTTTGGAGACTTTTCCCCGGCATTGTAGTTATAGTACTTCTCGTACGGATCTGCGTTTAAAAATAAGTGTCAAAGAATTTTAAGGGTTTCCTTGTAGCATAAAGTTTGCACTTCAAAAATATGCAAAATGACAACCTTTTACCTGTGACATATTCATAGTAATGAGGGTTGTTATAAGGACTATAGGCGGGTATAAAGCTGGAAGCACTCGTAAATCCATATTGCCCGTAAGATTTTGCGCTGCGCTGTTGATGTGGCAGCTGCTGCTGATTCTTGTGATGCGGTTGTTCCTGTACGGAAGTGTCACTGTCGTCCAACCCTTTGGTTGACAATGTCGACGAGGTTTTTGCATTTTGAGCACAATCGATTGACTGTAGCACAGCGAAAAAGTATACTAAACCCAAAATCCACTTTGTTACTAATACAAGTCCTGACCTGGGTTTTACCCGTCTTTTCTTTGCGGAAAAAACATATTCGCCTAAATCTATCCGATTTAGAAATGCGGAGAGTAATGCAATACCTTGCATCTTTTACTATGGTAGGTCTTTTCAGAAATACAGTATAACCTAAGTTTCGGTAGATTCAAAAATGACACGGTTTCGGCATTTTCTACCTTTATTTATAAGCTATGATACGGTTGACAATCTTATTTGGGGTAAAGTGGGCGTTCGGAATGAAGCGAGAAGCTTGCAATTTCAGAGTTACAAAAGGTACCCTCAAAACTGGCAAAGAGAATGCAATTTTGGCTATTTCTTGTCTAGGTCTAGGCAGTCATTGTCAATGGCATTGTCACAGATTAGAAGTCTCACTCACTCTCAGTGATCCAAAAATTTAGATTGAATCGTAACGCATTGTCAACCTCACGACACACCTGAGCAGATGACACATTGATAGTGCATGGACATGGCTCACTGCTTATTGGCGTTACAATCACATTCTGACCACATCTAGGCCGTTAAATTGTCACTTTTTTTTATTCACTACTCAAAAAATTAATGTATTTATAAAGATGCCAATTTAAATTTCATTACTACTGAAATTAAGTAAAAAGTGCCATTGAATTGTTAAAATTAGGTAGTACCATTGCATTCCTAGACTTGAAAATGAGGTGACAATTTGACAGTTAGACATTCAGCTTCCTTTCGTTGACAGGATGTAAAATCTTTTGTGTGCTACTAAAACGGGGATTCCGTTAGGTAAATTCGATATGCCTGTTTTTTAAGACTACCGATGAGAGTGTGACACAAACGTCTTGTCAGACTTTATAACCTGAGCAAAGTAACTATTTGTTTACACGGTTCTCAAGTATATTCTCGACCTAATTTACATATTGAACCGTGTCTGGCAACAATGAAGAAGACACGACATTCTTTTTTTCACTAGGTTAAGGTCACAAGGGAAGGAAAAGAGAGAGAAGTCAAACGTCACAAATTTGTAGTAATATTATAGCATAATAATGTGATTTATTTCTCAGATGTCACAGCGTCGCGTCATACGCATAGAATTTCGAGTTCTCGGAGCCGAGTCGGAGCACGAACAGGAGAGAGACTGTATTAATCATAGATTTCCCTTAGGACCATACATCTTCCATGATTTATGGAAGATGAGATGCAGCAGACGCAAAACATTGTAAGGAATGTCACTGTCCACTTCGCTGTCCACTTCATCGTGATTTCATACCAGGTTTTCAGATCTCTTTGAATCTTCTGGATCATTTTTTTGAAAACCTGGTATCTCTTCTGTGGAAAAAATAAATATTCCTCACAGTTGCGCAGTTTGAGCACTTTTTTTATATTCTTCTCTCAAGTGCCGTATAAAGTATAGTAAATAAGTGGAAAGTGAGGTTTTGGCTTTTGGAGATGCAAAAAATGAAAATGCACGGCGACATGGGCTATTTACCATGGTCATCCATTGATTTAATGGCCGTTCATGTCCTGCTTCTCTCAAGCGCTAGAGCAAAAAAATTACAAATCAATACATTATAATAAGGGAGTGGAAGAAAAACATTGATTTATAAACATTCGTACAGTTGACAAGTAGAGCGAGTATTGGTAAAATGCCTGGTTTGTATATGTTTGATCATAAACCTACTTTGGCAATTACATTGGATTGCTGTTTGAACGAACATCAAAATAAAAGAAGCTTTATGTAAATGTGAAAGAGTCGGAGTTACATTACTACGACGTTGGGGCAATAGGAGACAAGAGAGACGTAAGTAGTGAGTAGTGATACAGGTTCTCCGGACGACGTAGTAGGATTCCGGAATTCGGGATGTTTCGAAAGATGTGATTCGATTCAAGGAAATACTACTCGCATAAAGTTTTTTATGACTTTCTCTGGTCTAAGCGTATGTCTGACGTGACTCACGGGCATTATTTGGAATAAGTACCGTTCCGGTAGCGGTGTTCTTTGTAGGACAATGCAGAAATGCAGAACTGTTATGATGCAATTGAAAGAAACGAGGAACCTCAACAACCCTTAACATTATAACCCCAAAAAATCAGACGTAGTACTACTCAGGATAAGGACGAAGACTTTCATTTCATTTAATCTTCATAAGCTGAATGGGTTCGTTTCATTTTATTGGA
>JABASF010003051.1:0-11759 GCA_019776145.1 Harlomillsia oculata
ACGGCTACAGAGCTACAGACACATTTTTTGCCATTGTTGCAAGTATAATCAAATATGTATCACGAAATTACAATTTATTAGAATCTTTATGCGTCAATTAACCCACAAGAGCAAGAATGTAGATTTATGTTTTACTATATGTGCGAATTGCGAATTTGAGTTCAGTTTCCTTTCCGCGTAATTTGATACAGTAATAGGTTGAAGGATCAATAACTGCTTATTTTTTAAGAGAGAATTCAGTACAATTATGACAACTGTTCTCAAAAACTTTGATTGCTCAGCACATCTTTGTTCACTTCAAAAAACAACAACGTATGCACTTAAAAGCTAAAATGTAAAGTAAAATGAGAATTTAAGAGGATTTGGCAGGTGCACTATGCAAGGTTATTTTTAATCTGGTACATTGAACTGATGCTTAATTCCATGCTGCCGTGCTTAATAATTTTCACAAGGGTGATTAGGCGGAGATAAAATCTCAGCATCGTAAAGGGTTTGTGTGTCATTCATTTGGTCGACTAGGCACAGATTTTAAGATGATGACGATGCGATGGTGCAATCAGAGATATGCAATGTGAACATGTCAGATAAGCTCATTTCTTTTAAACATCTCTTCAGAGAGTTTTCAATTGAATGCTTGCATTAATGAATTCTTCATTCTCTTCGTTAGACGTTCTGGAAAATTCATCTGGTACATACATTACCTTAAAAATTTCGAAAGTATTACCTCAACTAAAAAACCTAATCGGTTTTTACATAATTTTTGCAGCCTGATTCTTACTGACTTGCTTTTAACCTAATCCAAGAAATCCAAGAAGGAACCTTTACAAAATGTCTAATAGAGATGTCTAATAGTCTAAGACCAACTTGTTACACAAATTGAAAGTTATTTATAAAATTTAATTTCTTAATCCTTGATAGCAAATGTGCTTTCGTTTTGTTAAGGAGGAGGGGATTACTATTATATTAAGGTTTCGTGAGCCTTCTGGCTGCCATTCATTTGCAACTGCATCATCACATCATCATCAATGAATGTCACGTTTAAGAAGGTTAAAAGAAGTTTTAAAAGTTCAACAAATTGTACATACTTCAAATTGGCCAGTTTATAAGTTTGCATGTGATGCTTAGTTGAATCGTTTAATCGAACTTGTCCATGGTCAAGTTGTAATGTGGCCAATAGCCAATTTAAACATGACATAATGAGACATGCTCAAAGAGCAGACGGCACACTTTTAACGAGCATCCTTCCTTTTGAATCCCGAAATCTTAACAAATTAAGGTCTTTCAGACGTCGTATGTCAGTCAGTTTGTCCTTGTCGGTTGAATGTCTTTATTAAGTTAAGGCTTACAGCTTCACTTAATTAACGTTTTTACAATTACATTATTTAGATTCAGGATTCAATTTGAAACCACTTTGGCATGAGCTAAACTGATTGAAAATCGTTGCTTTACACGTTACACAACTGAATGGTAAATTTCTTGGATGGCGGTAGGTATGCAACTCGTTCGTTCAGTCTCGGTCACAACAGGTGTAATTGTTGCATTTTTCATCTTATTATTCTGTTCATATCACGTCGTCGATGCAATGTGCAGCAGGGCAGGAGTGAAATGCATGAAATTGTAACATTATAATGTGTAAATGAATACGAGCAGTAGGTCTGCCCCTCACAAAAACTTTGAGGTCTCATGGTCTCATCTGCTCATTGTCGTCTAGCATTTTTGGACGAATATTCATGTGAAAAAGGCACAGAAGGGCAGGATTGCATTGTATTTATTAAACTGGAGAATGTGGAGAGCCAGTGGATGAGAGATGTGATGCGAATAACGACGATAGGACCATTTATTTCAGAAATGAAAGCATGCATGGATGCAGGTGACGTTTAGAACATTAGAATGCATTCTCGCCTTGTGTTTCCTTTCAGACTGAATGCAAAAACAAGCAACAATATATAATAAAGGGGCGTCTGAGTTTCTGTGTTTTGGATTACAATTTGGTTAATCGTAATCGTACTAGTAAGTTGCCGACTGCTTCTCTCTCAGCTGCAGATCTCATGCACACAAGGAATTCATGTAGTTTTTTTGGAAGATAAACTCAAAAGTACACGTTCGCTTTTTTGCTTCTTCTATTCGCAATTTGATCGTCAAAGCATAAACAACTGCCAAACAAGCAACGTAAACCACACGCGTTGGCAATTGTGAAGTACGTGTTACAGAGCGTTTTTGCATTTGCGTCATTTTTAAATGTGAAATGTTCGTTTAGTGGTCATTTGATAAGTTTGTTTGTGTGAACAGTGACAGTTACCATCTCATGGCCCAGTCAAGAGAACAATTAACTATGGATATGACCAAATCGGAAAATTCCATCTTTACAAGACCCACGGGATGCTACATTTCAAGAGCCAAAGGGGTTTGTCTCTTATTGGCATTTGTAGCGACGGCTGTCGTCGTCGCAGTCATTACATATAATGTAGCAACGTCGGAATCACATGGAGGAACCGATGAATCCGGATCGGGAAAAGGTCCTTTGAAAGTGACCGACGTTCGACTTCCGACAAACGTTGTCCCTGTATTCTACCGATTAGATTTGATTCCTCACGTCAACAAAGAGGAGCATTTCCTTTTGGAAGGGAAAGTCTGGATTGATGTACTGTGCAAGGAGAAAAGTGACAAAATCACAGTGCACATTAAAAACATCTCTATCATCCGAGAGAATGTGACTGTGACCAAGATTGATGAGCCGGAGATTCCCATCGTTCCATCTCAACAAGGTACACTCAAAGTGGTCAAACATCAGTTGGATGAAGCTAGAGAATTTTACAACTTTACTCTTGGTGAACGCATGACTCCCGGGACTTTCTACCGGCTCTACATTCCATACCGGGGGAATGTGAGTGACAGCTTGGATGGATTTTATCGCAGCAGTTACACAGACAAGACTTCGAATGAAACAAGGTAAAGTTAGTCTTCAGGTACAATTTCTGGATAAATAATGTATAATTTTGTGAATGAAAAAGTTGAAAATTCAATAACAATACAAGGTGAGTCATTAGCACAATCCTCCTGAGAATGAGAACATGTGTATTAAGGAAATTGGTAAATCAACATTCATTCACAGTCGCGGAATTGAGATCCTTTAAACCGTTCACTACATTTATTGATGATTCTGAAAAGATACAAACGTTATAGTTATAGTTGATTAAACTGATTTCCCAAGGCGAAAATGTTACATTATGAATTAAAATCTCTTATGTTTGTGTCAAAACCAAAACCTGAGACCTGGCACCTGAACCGCCTGAACGTGTCTTCGATTTTCCTTAGGCAGTTTTGTTATTGCGCAATTCTGACAGTGTGAATGTGAACTGAAGTTTGCGAAATAGCCTTCAGTCAGTAATGTACGATAACAACTTTTGATCATCATCATCGTTAAAATAAAAGTGATGGAAAAGAAGAAGAAGCGCTTGTTCGAATTAATCGAATGAATTCTTAATGTGAAGGAAAAGTACTTAGGATTCGTTGATGATTTTGGTTTTATGACACGTCGGTTTTTATGTTAGAATGTATGTTTCGTCTCATTCTGGAATATTATCCTGACGATGATGATGAAAACAAGTTCCATGAATAGCAACGAAAATAACCCTTTTCGTATATAAAGCATTAGAATGGGAAAACTTTGAACTTATCCTTGTTAATTGGTTGTGTTTTGCAGATGGCTTGCGGTGACTCAATTCCAACCAACAGACGCTCGTAAAGCATTCCCATGTTTTGATGAACCGGCGCTGAAGGCAAAGTTTCAAATCAATTTGGCTCGACAAAAAGACATGACGACCGTCTCCAACATGAATCTCGAAAAGACCGAGGAATTGTAAGTCCTTCTAAAAGTCATCATTGACCTTTGACACTCATAAAGTCTCATAATGATTTACAAGTGGCAGGAGACATGCTGCAGTGCATGCAAAGATTCAAACTATCTCTCTCATAAATGGCAAATGACTCAAATGAGCAACATGGCATGCATTCATACAACTGACATTGGTTGATTAACTTGATTAGAAACACATTTCTGTTCACACTTTATGCGAATTCTAGTTAACAAAGACCCTCAGTTGACAATTCTTTTATTTTCATCTGTTGTCGTCTCCTAACAAGACCAGATGACAGGATAGAGATCATAATTTACGCACAGGTTACTGTTTGGATTTGGACCTTATCCAAAAACTCGTACCACTGCAGCGAAAATCATCATTAGGGAGAATCACGTAACGACGTACGATGACGATTGGAAACAAGGTGAATGATGATGAAGTGTCGTGTTCTAGAGTTGTTGTCGTCCAACGTTTTCCAATACGCATAAACAATGAATTGCATGCTATCCTTCTGAAGACAGGTTTTTCACCGTCATACGCAAAACACAATGTACGAGACGACCTATACCCAATTTTTCGAACAATAAATAATGAAAATGTGTCAGGGTGGCAATTGCAATTTTGCAATCATCCACGACGTGAGATACTAATTTTGTTACTATTTAATAGTTCTAAGTTCTAATCATAATTTTCCTACAGCTTGAACTGAAAGAATATACGAACTTTATGCTTTATTTGTCGGCACTTGTCAGTAATTTTTAATAGTATTGAAAATAAGGAAGCTCGGTGTTTCCTAAACTTTTTTCGGTTTAGCACGGGGTGGGGTTAATGTCATGTCAAAATGTCAATGTTAATTTGTTAATGTATAAAAATCCGAGGTGTCATTTTCAATTTCAGTGAAGGAAAACCTGAATGGGTTTGGGACAGATACAACAAATCAGTTCCAGTTTCAACGTATCTGGTTGCATTCCTCGTGTCGGATTTTGCACACAGAGAATCGGACCGATCTCTTAGCAAACCCACATTCCGCATTTGGGCACGGAAAGATGCAATTGACCAAGTGGAGTATGCTCGTAACATCGGACCCCGAATTTTGACATATTTTGAGAATTATTTTAACATTGCTTTCCCTCTTCCGAAGCAAGATATGGTGGCTCTTCCGGATTTCAGTGCTGGGGCTATGGAAAACTGGGGTCTGATTACATACAGGTATATTATATAAACTAAACAAAACTACATAATTACGTAAACATTTCCATCTTTATGGGAAAATGTAAACAGTACTTTTGGTTGAATAGGGAAACTGCATTATTGTATGATCCGAAAGTATCCTCGGATTCCAGCAAAGTAAGAGTGGCCAGCGTTGTAGCTCATGAATTGGCTCATCAATGGTTTGGCAATTTGGTCACTCCTTCATGGTGGACGGATTTATGGCTGAATGAAGGATTTGCATCTTACGTTGAATTTCTTGGAGTTGACCACGTACGTTTCAGTCGTTTTTGTGAATGAAATCGAAATGTAATTTAGCTATGATACGCCAATACAGTAAAATTGGAAAACTGCGTTTATAGGTAGAGCCAGAATGGAAGATGATGGATCAGTTTGTAGTAGATGAGATTCAAAACGTGTTTTCTTTGGATGCTCTGGACTCTTCTCACCCGATCTCAGTAGTTGTTAGACATCCAGATGAAATCAATGAAATATTTGACAAAATCTCATACAGCAAAGGTAAGTGCACTCCATCTCATATCTCAACTTACCCCAGCGTTCAATTTCCTTTCTTCTTAATTGAAAACGAGGCAATTACGAGCAAAGTGCTTTTAATTAAATTATGGTGAGAACCCGGGAACCTAACACTTAATATCATTGTTGCACCGAATTTACAGGAGCATCAGTCATCCGCATGATGAATCACTTCCTCACGGAAGATTCTTTCCGCCAAGGACTTACGAACTACCTGAACAAATGGTAAGTCTGAAATTATTGTTATTGCTAGTTAATTGAGTCTCGTCTACGTTAGACGTAGGTTTGGTGAAATTCGTACAACTAATGATTTCAAATCATATTAAACTCATAGGAAATACAACAGTACGAAACAAGACGATTTATGGGTAAGTCTGACAGAGCAAGCTCACAAATCTGGAACGTTGAGGAAGGAAATGAATGTGCGAGACGTAATGAACACATGGACGCTTCAGAAGGGCTTTCCTGTCATTCAGGTCGATCGAGACTACAATTCCAGCAAAGCTACCTTCACTCAGGTAAAAGAGCTTTAAATGTGATAATCATGTCTGAGCTGTACCACAAAAACCAAAGGCAGTAGTGCATTTATAACGAATTAATGAACAAATGTATGTAGCTTACACGAAATATGCATGAATATGAATTAGTAGCACACAACTCGAATTGTAAAGTACTCAAGCTGTCGTGATGTCCTAGTCGTCTGCTTTATCAAATCTGCATAATGTAATATTATTAGACTATACTTGATTGATTCATGCACATTAACCTTGCTGAATCATCTATCCATTCACAAAATAATTATAATGGCCACGTTGAGCTGTTGACATTTGCCGTGTCATCAGGTTAGATGGTTAGACTATAGAACGTCAATGTCATAATTTCCCCAATGCTGGAGGAATGTATGTTGTGTTGAGTGTTGATACAATTATGCAAGGTTTCCATTCATCACGACGAGGATTCTAGTCTTCCAGTTTCCAGTCAAGTTCACATCCTCTATGATTTTCATTTCAGACCAAATTCCAATTGATCAAGAACGCCACGATGCGAGATGAATATAGCAAGTACAGTTGGTGGGTCCCTATTTCCTATGCTAGCGGAACGCATAATTCCGATTTTGGGCAAACTGATCCTTCCTTCTGGATACCCAATAAGAAAGCAACTGTGACGGAAGCAGTGAATGCGTCCAAATCGGACTGGCTTGTTGTTAACCCTCAACAGACAGGTCACTACTTTGACACGGATCTGCACAATCTTCTACCTTTGTTTCAAACTTACTGAAATTACGTAATTTCTTCAACAGGGTATTACAGAGTCAACTACGATGACAAAAATTGGAACATGATTATTGATCAGTTGCAAAGGAATGCAAGTGTCATTCATGTAATTAACCGAGCCCAATTGTTGGACGATGCTCTCAACCTTGCTCGAGCAGGATTACTCAAATACGAATTAGCTTTTAATGTCACTCAATACTTGAAAGATGACAATGAATATTTACCGTGGGATTCCTTCCTCAATGCTTTCGGCTACATTTCCACCATGATGATAAAATCACCAGCTTATGGCAATTTCAAGGTTTTATATCATCATCATATATATCATTTTAAACGGAATCATAATCCAAAAGACTAATTTGAATTAATTAACCTGAATACACAGAGCTACATGAAAAATCTGCTGGACAACCAATTCAAATTCGTGAGTTTCAGGGAACGTCCTAACGAATCATTGCCACTAAAATACCATAGAATTAATATTCTTCAATGGGCTTGTTCCATGGGTCATCCTGATTGTATCAAAGAAGCTAAACTGATGTTTGCCAATTGGACTAAAACCTCTGATCCAAATACGGAGAACCCGTAAGTATACAATGTAAAAGTTCAGTGAAAGTTCCTTCTCCTTCTTCTTGACGTTCTTGAACCCTGATTTGAGTTTGTTTCAGAGTTCCAAACAACATAAGGAAACTTGTTTATTGCAATGCTATAAAGCATGGATCAGAAGCGGATTGGGATTTTGCATGGCAGCGTTACAAAGAGGCAAATGTCGCATCTGAAAAGAACGTCATTCTTGCTGCTCTCACATGTTCCAAAGAAACCTGGATTTTGAACAGGTTAGATTTTTACACATCGTTATTGTTTTGAAAGATGCAGACACGGGAACACAACTGCAATAAATATTAACTTTAGGTACCTTAATTGGACGGTGACCGAAGGCTCTGGAATCCGAAAACAGGATGGGGCAAGCATCATTCAGGGTATTGCGAACAATGACATTGGTAACTACCTTGCATTTAACTTTCTCCGGGACAAATGGGCTCATATGCGAAACTAGTAAGTTCTTCTAACGCATCATTATTTCATATTGAAATCATAAACGACTTGATTTCGAGTGAAGTTTTGAAGAAATTCACCTTTAAAGACAATCACAACCGAAAGCCATGCTTTTTTCTATCCACTTTAGTTTTGGAACCGGACTTTTCTCTAGTGGCCGAATTGTAACTGCTATTTCGAACAGATTGAATACTGGCTTTGAACTTGAAGAGGTTAGTAATTGACAGTAATTAGTAATTGACTAGTTGACTAGATATTGATTGACTTCCTTACTGTGAAACATGAAAACAGAAGAGAAACCTAAAAACTAGAACTTGCACGCAATTAATTTTCGAATTTTTAAATAATTAATGACTGACTTTCAGATGAAGAATTTCAAAAAGCGGTTCCAAAATGAACTCGGTCCGGCAACGAGAGCCGTGGACCAAGCAATAGAACGAATTGAAAATAACATTCAATGGATGAGTGACAATGCTCCTACACTTTCTTCCTGGTTGGACAGTGTAGTTATGGCATAAAATGAATCTTCGATTAATTTATGGTTTATCGTCTTTTTGATGATTATAGCATTGGTTCTTTACCATTTTCCTCATCCTTTAAAAGAAACATCGAAAGACGGTAGGAAGTCTTCTATTGCGTTTTTTATCTCCTTTATTCCAAACCAATCCATTACATAATAATGGAAAAGGGAAAGTTAAGAACTAGAATTTTACGATGAATTTTTATGCAACCTTTTCTTTGTCTGTATATAACTACAATGTTACATTGTTGCATGAAGCATGACGTTTGTGTCTGTGCCATTTTTGTAGAATTAGGAATTATTATTTGGAATGGAATGTAATCGTAATCGTAATTAAAATATCCTATATAATTTTGAAAGTATAAGAACTTTTGAAATCTAATTTTGTAAATACGATATTAATTTACAAAATGTGAGTGTGGGAATGAAAGTCATTCTTAAAGTAATTGCCCATCGTTATTCCTTCCATTAACAAAAGGCCATTTCTTTAATCTATAACACAGCTTAAGCTTTGTGTAAAAAAACCGAATCCTTCTTTTATTATACTTAAATATACCTTTACTTTCTTTCAATGTACTATTGATAGGGTTATAAAATTCAGCTCTGACAACAGTTGACGTAATTGTTGAATGTTATACTAGTCGATTATGAACGATTAAGGTTATTGCCAGTGTGAGTTAAGTACAATAATTAGTATGCAATCAATTTACTGTGGAATTGTGGAATACTTATTTATGATACTTTTGCTGTTATTATTATATTGTATGTTGGTATGATCAGTGTGATGTTATGATTTCTTACTTAAATTATATTAAGCAATTAGTTAATTATAGGACGATGAAATACAAATTACACATTACCTCTATACGGGAATTAATTGGAAGCTGTTAGCTGTGCAAGTTAGTTACCGTGTTATGCTGTTGAAACTTCTCTATTAGAAATTAATTGATGACATTATACGCTATTAATTAAGTCCAATATGAATTTATTCTGAAAGTGCTTTACGCACTGTACTGTTTAGCCGTGTTCTTGGAACTTGAATTTACAACAGTAAGAATATAATTTGTTCAAAAATACAAGCTCTGATGATTGCTTCTTAATTTCTTATTCATCCAAGGCATTGAATGAAAAAATTAATGATGGAAAAGACGAAGGTTGGTGTGACACATGACAATGTTATGGTCATTGCAAGCTGCAATGACAATATCGTCATTGTTAGATCCAGCAGGAGCAGCAAGGAATTCCACGCCAGTCTGAAATTATAATTAGACATTAAGTAGGGCATCAGGGTTAGCAGATATAAAAGATATGTCTCTGTTAAGCTAGATCCGGTTTTCATAACGAATGCAACGAATCGTAGCCTACGACTACGACCCTCCGACGCTACGACTCTAGTACGACATACTTGGTTAACTCTGTCGACGTTATCTCTGAATGGGAAGAAAGCATCAGAGCTAACTGCCACTCCCTTCAAATTTTTAATCCAGGCCACACGTTCAGCATCGGTGAAAAGAGCTGGAGCATTGTCATAGTTGGATTGCCATTGGTCCAATTCCATGTCTTTTCCGACGGTACCACCGACGTAGTTGTCAAT
Organism: Harlomillsia oculata; assembly: GCA_019776145.1. Taxonomy (NCBI): domain Eukaryota; kingdom Metazoa; phylum Arthropoda; class Collembola; order Entomobryomorpha; family Oncopoduridae; genus Harlomillsia; species Harlomillsia oculata. The sequence goes on from JABASF010003051.1 coordinate 10,048, forward strand.
GCAGTTAGCGATTTCAGCTCGCTTCACTCCCTTCTTGAATTTCATGTCCAGGACACGGGGGTGATGACGGAGCCACCACAAATTAGCCTTGTCACCCGCCAATCTCGTGCAATGGATTCTGCTTTGCTGACCAGCCCCGATTCCAATCACTTGTCCATTCTTAGCATAGCAGACGGAATTGGATTGAGTGTACTTGAGCGCGATGGTAGCAACGATCAAGTCACGGATGGCTCCTTCTGGGATCTGCACAAAATTGGACAGAAGATGTAAAACAGAACTTTAATATTCTATTATCCCGGGTTTCATGACAATGACATTTTGATCTTCTCATTTCAATTTGGACATACTTACATCCTTCCTCTTGCTGACAATGTTGGCAAATACGCTCTTGTCGATCACGGCATCGTTTCTCTTTTGCTCCAAATTCAATCCGAAGAGCGTTCTCATTTCCATGTCTTTTGGCACGTAGTTGGGATCAATCTGGACAAAATTACATTTCGATTCAGTTCAAAACACATTACAGGTACTGCGTATTTCCAGATTTTCTCAACGGACCAGAAAATTGGAAATTGTACTCAATTATTAGCACTTCAAAAAAATGTATTAAGAAATGATGGTGAAAGCACTAAAAATGCATACTTGAAGAACGCAGTAGCCACCACCCTTCTTCTTCTTGAGCAGATCGAGGGCTTCTGGAGTATATCCTGGAGCGATGATACCATCTGAGACTTCTCGTGAAATGATTTTGGCTGTGAGGACGTCGCAAGGGTCGCTCAACGCGACGAAATCTCCGAAAGACGACATTCGATCTGCTCCTCGGGCACGAGCATATGCCGTAGCCAATGGAGTGAGTTCTCCCAAATCTTCAACCATGCAAACTTTTTTCTACATCATTCCGAAGATTTCCAGATTATACCCCAAACATGTCTTAACGATGAAATTCCTTTTTTTTAAACAAAGGTTTTGCATAATACGTTACAAACCTCATCGTCTGTGAGTGGAACTCCAACGGCGGCTCCAGCAGGGCTCACATGCTTGAAGGAAGTTGCAGCAGGAAGTCCCAAAATGGCCTTAAGTTCTCGTACAAGTTGCCAGCCGTTGAGGGCGTCGCACAAGTTGATAAAGCCCGGAGACCCGTTCACAACTTTAAAAGTTTGATTTTTTACAATCTCCGAGATTTCATGTCTAAAAATACTGCATCATACGTAATAAACTCTAACCTTTCATTGGCAATTCAGACAAAGTAGTGAACATCTGAGCAGGCTTTTGATGAGGATTCATGCCATAGCGCAAAGTGAGCTGAGAAACTCCAGATGAGTATTGTTTCCGGAAGTAATCAGAAATGGCTGTGTCATACTCAGCAGTGTGAGTGAATGCTTTCAGAGCCAAGCGTTGTCTATAAGCAACAAAGAAACGTTTCAGCTTTCATTATCATTTACTACTGTACTAAAAAGTTGAGAGAACGTGAATCATCGTTCTTTTATAATCTTCTGATAAGTTTCATATCACAAGTGTATGTTTAAGACGTGCACGTCAACGTCACAAACTGTCATTTCACACATAACACAAGATAACCTCCCATTTGATCTTACGTGATCTTTCATCGTTGAAGGCGTCTAAAAACAAGTCCCAGACTTCAATTGATACTGATAATAAATAAGTTCAGTATGAGATTGTTACGCAAGTAATACAATGAAACCCAAAGATTTCTG
>JABASF010003052.1:0-11757 GCA_019776145.1 Harlomillsia oculata
TGAAAACACGTAAAACAAAATTCCTAGTAGAAAATAATGTTGTTTGCCATTTTGCCGTCATGTTATACGAGTAAAATTTTGCTTAGTCTTTACTGTTTTCAAAAGGACGCAATTTCACTATTCCGCACAGAATGACTTTCACAGACTGAGAACTAAAAGCAAAACATGTTCAATAGTTCAAGTTCCTGGAAAATAAAACAACGTGAAAGCAATTTGACAATTTTTAGAAAACTTTACAGTTACGACTACGAGTTACGATTACGACTACGACTCTTTTTCTGTAAAGTGTATTAATGCAATGCAACCTTTCAACGATTTCAACCTTTCACTCATTTAATTATTCTACCTTAAGGTGATATTTCCAAGATTTCATTACCTGGCGTTAGGGAAGCACCGTTTTCGAAATCCAAGACTAAAATATTCTAATTTTTAACTTGTATTAAGATTTAAGAGGATTCAAAATTATTAACACACAACACAACCGGATAAAGTCCGCACCTGGAAAATCCAATACAGACAAGCTCCCCAGAGAGAAAGGAATGGAAGAAATGCATCTTATGTTAATGCATTTATGGATGCCGATTCTTGAATGAGCATTTTGAACATGGACCTGTGTGGATAATCCAGTCATCCGGTGTCCACAGACTCCGTATACAGTAAACAAGCTGTACTACGACAATCAACAAGGAATGCACTTCATCTTGAATGCCAAGGACTATTCCCTTCTCCACAGGAAGGCATTGAACTGAGCTCAAAGATCATATTTCGAGAATTGACGACGAACAAGCGCTCTTGCCATTATTATGATCAGCCAATATTACATTTGAAAGGACTCAGGTGCCTCGTCAATTGTGTTTTACGCTTTTTAGCGTTTTTGCTCTCTTGAGCTTCCTTTATTATTAGTGGAAGAAGGAGAATGCATTAATAAATCGCATCTAAAGCACCGAGTAATAACAGTCCCGTCGTGGAACACAATGCACTCGCTCTTTGGTCTTTTTTGAAGATCTGTACAACCTTTTGTGATTTAGGACAAGGAAGATAAGACCTTGTACAATGCTCGTATTGTGACCTGGACCTTATGCTTGAGGATTTTTTTTCATTCCATGCTCTTTCATTTAAACACTTGAAGAAAGAGGAAGAAAACGCGAAAGAACATTTCTTTAAATCATCATTTTGTCTGATTGTTACGTCTACGTCTGCATTCAATAAAGAGATTTTTTCCTTCAAAAATGACGTGCACTCAATACTTGATTCTTGTTTAAACAAGATGAACATACACAAGTTAAAATGAACTGGAATTCACCTATTCATCCAACTTTCATTCTCACCCAGGCCCAGGCATTTTAAATCCATATTTTTGGAAGATCACATAAAATGGAACGAGGAACCAAAACTTCTGTTTTTGATGGAAATCCTGGAAAAATTATGTTCAATGTAATAAATTCAACATTAATAAAATGTCACACTGGACATAAAAACTAAAGCAAACCCCAAGATAAAATTAAGAAATGAAGCGGAAAGACGATACGACAACTTCTCACAAATTGTCATCTCTATATACAGAGTATACCAGTTACAATATTACAACTACGTTTTATGATACGACATACGACTTGACTTTGCTTCTCAGTTCTCATCTCAGGTATAACCATTTTTGTGTGACACAAAAGGAACCTTAAAGGGAGCCTTAAGCACTAATGATTCCCCCTTCGGTATGGAAAAGTCACCGAAATCCCTTCATTTTAAGCTTGGGTCATTGGACAAGAGGAAGATTCATTTCGTTCCTTGGTCCCTTGGCACATTACCATAAATCTCATGGATTCCTTACATTTACATAATATAATAATAATAAAGCCGACACTCGAAGGTTCTACACTTCTAACTTCTACATTCTACAGCAAAAGGACTTCGGTCTTTTTTAATTCCTTGTACAGGCTGTGTGGCGTTACATCCCTAACAATATTAATGGGACCCTAACTACTTTTGACAAGGTGAGGGGTAAGTTCCTTATCCCATCTTCCTCGTAACTTGTACAAGCATTAACATAGCGTTGTGATAAAAACTCACACCTTTAATGCATTTTTTGGGAATATTTCGAAAAGGGATCCATTTCAAATCGAATGCTGTCATCTTAGCATACAATTGTCTAAATTTATGACGATCGCCAATAAGGATTTAACAAGAAACCAATCGACGACTTTTGCTGTAAGCTATTTACACATGGATACCTTTTGTAGGTACGACAAAGGAGTATTTGATTGTAAAGGATATATATGTATGTGCCGCAATGTCTGCTATTCAATTGGAACTAGAAATTACAATAAAAACGTATTCTCACCAAGTAGAATGTTATTTACGACAAAATTACTATTACAACATGGCCACGTCATTACAATAAAGATTGTGACGTGATAGTTTCAGATGGTGAATTCATTCTTTTCATGATCATCATGTTGTAATCAAACAATCAATGCCGATCACCCAATCGTGGACAACAATCGCATCAAGAAATGTCAATCACATCGCAATCTCAAAGTGTGCGGCGTAAGACAAGAGAGAACGCGTATGTTTTAAAATCTCCATATAGCTTGAAATATGTAAATGAATCATTCATGATTATGGCTATGATACATTCCAGCTTTGGATAAAAAATCTCAATCGTGTTCAACCAAACAATTGTAAACTAATAATAATTCCACTGTAATCTTGTCGTCATGAACAAAAGTTTAAATTGGTTCCGTCGCGGCCGTATCATTTTTGCATTATGGTTTATCGGCCTCAACACGGCCTCAAGAACCGCTTTTGCATTACCATAAATTGAGTTTTAGATTCAAAATACAACGTCTTCAGCGTTCAGCGTCTCCAAAATAATTTTTACACCACCCGTCTAAACGAGACTTTTGATGATCTCAAATATAGCATGTTCAACAAAACATTTTTGTGCATGCCACAGGAGGAAAAAAAAGAAGTCAATTCTTTTCCTGTCATAATCCAATCTTATCTCAAGTTGACACTCATGCTGAGAGCCGCAAGAAAATAAATGTCACTTTCACTTCCAGATGAGACGAGAGTTGACGAATGCTATGAGAACCCAATAAGTAATGTAATCCATGGCCTAATATGATTCAAAAGGGTTATTCTATGGCTTAGAGCACAAAAGCAATTGACAAAGCCATGTAAAAAAGGCTCTTTGATATTCAAAATGGTAAAAGACATAATCTATATGAATGAGAACTGTTTTCCGAACGCACCCTGAAGTAATAATACTCAAAGGGTGAATAACGTTTGGAATAAAAAGATCAATTGATTGGAAAATCGGCTCCGTGTGCTGCTATGTTATTAGCATACAAAATTCTAAAATTACACAAATCGGTGTATAATGCCAAGGCTAGAAGAATCCTGGATTCAAATCTGGATACCCTTTAATCCCACCCATATTTTAATCATGAATGCCATCGAGGCCAACTGTAATTGCAGCAATAATTCATCAAGCAGCAATCCTTCAGAAAAAATGTGGAATCCACGGTGGTCTGTTTTGTGGAAGCAATCCATAATTAGGAATTATAAATTAAAGTGTACACATGGGGCATCGTGCACATGTGCTCTGGCAATCGACAATTTATCAGTCGAGTCCAAGTTATATTTGAATAAATTGGTGTTGTTCTTTGTAGCTAAGCAGCATGGTCTCCCAATTCCATTGAATACAAGCCATGCCGCCAAGGTTTACCAAAAAACTATGTATAGTTGGGGACAAAACTCATACGGAGCAACCGAGCAACGGACACAAAATTGTTTCGACCATGCAAAAGTTCAGAACGCATGCATGAATTTTTCGGTTTCATATTGTTAATTGATTTATCACAATTAATGATTTCGTCTTAGCCGGTTCTCGCTGTGGTGGTTTTTGAACCAGAAAAAACCGGTGTAAAAGCAGTGATTTACATTCGATTCCATTCGATTCTATGCTAATTGAGAATTTAATCTGAAGGCTAAGAGGTCAGTGAATTCAAACAAAAAAACTCCCCAAAATAAGATTGGTTCAATAACCCAAGACCGAAGATCACACCACAGTTGTGATTAAACACAGATCACCATGAATGAAGAATATCGTTTATATGCAAGAGATGAATGTATAGGACTATAACGGAAAATGAACTACGACTCCATTTGCACTAAAAGGATGTTTATGGTCAAATATGGTAAGAAGACGTAGATAAAACAGCAAGAAACGCGGCAAACGTCGTACATATGCGTATGACAACTGACAATTTTGGCGACAGGCAGGCGACGTCGTAAAAATGAACCAAACAAGTCGTAAAAAAATATGCAAAAAAACTAAAAGATTTTGGCACGTACCTCATTTTTACATCGTCATCCACGCATGGTCCAATATGATCAGTGTTGATAATGATTTCTTCATCGCGATCCGGATCAAGATCATGGTCCACTTCATCATCTTCTCCTTTCATGCCAAAACCAGTAGCATCCAGAATGCCGGGACTATCCACGTTGAATTCAGTGCAGTTTGACAGATTGATGATGGTAGAACACTCTTCCTGGAAGGAATTTCCGCTTGTATTATGGGCTTGGGCTGCTAGGGCCAAAGTAGTGTCCAAACGTCCCAATTCATCAGCCAACATTTCCATTTTCAACTGCTGCACCTCACAATATAAAGTGTCACGTTCCCTGGTCGTATCGTCTAGTTTTTGACGTAGACGCTGGATTTCCAATGCTTGCTCTTCAATGCGACTTGCATTTGCACAAATATTTTCACTACACTTTTGCAATTCCATTTTGGCTCCGTTTTGAACGAGGTTGGAATACTTACTGACGATGAACATATTCTTCCTGGTGGATACTAAAGGCGACCGCCCATGAACTCTTGATGAGTCCGCTGCTGCGGCAATGGTACATGGACTTACAGATCCCATCAGTTGATAAACCAATTACGGTAATTAAACATACAGACGATTTCTGATATCACCTCAGAAGGAGCTAAAACTGATAAAATGCAGGCCAGTAGGTCAACAACACGGGAATTCACGATCAGTTCACTGTCCGCTTCTTATACATTATTCCACTTGATCTTCTCCAACCAAGTTTTTCATATTATAAAACTGTTTGACAAATGACGCTTGTCGCGTCCCACGAACTTAAAAACAATAGAGCTGTAGAACAAAATGTTATTTTTCATGCCTTTTCTCGCACTTCTAGTCAATAGTTCCATTCAAGTTTTACCTGGTACCGTCCAATGTCAAATGCAGGTCAGGTCAATCAATCAATCAGTAATCTGTTCTTCAATAAAATGCAGATTGATAGATAAACAACAGAGGACAATTCACATTTAAAACAAACAGGTCAAAACTTCCATTCAAACGAACGAAGGAGCAGCAGCGTTCCAATTCCAACGAACCAAGTTTATGAAAATGCTGCACTTGACTGAAGTTAAAATGTTTGTTGATGCTTCTTTCTCTTCAACGATTTCACCGGCTGCTGCCGTTCCAGAGAAGTTCCGTTTTCCTGCACACACACATACAAAACACAAACATATACACAGTTATGTGTTGCACAATTACATTTTTTAAATGGATGGCTCGTGCAGGAGTATAAGCAACCTTAAAAATGTACTGTTCTACACCAACTGACCGCCCTGTCTATGTTTCTTATAAAACTAGACTAGTAAAACTCCTTCCTTCTGCCTAACATTGTTACTACTCAAACAAGAATTGTAGAAACCATACGACGACTGAAGAGTGAAGACACATGAAGTGTTGTAGCTTCTGCTTGTCTGGTCCGTTTTGAACAGTGCCTGTTGTCTGTGTAGCAATGTAAAAACTACTGGAGAAGCGAGAGACAGCAATAGCAACAGTTGTTGGATCGTCTTCAACTTAGTCTACCATACGAAGAATATGCCATGTGCACACATGATGAAGATGCTTTAATGGAGTACACATGTATTTTTTCACGCCCGAGTTTATCCAAGTCCAAAGCACTTTTCATTCTTCATTCTATCTATATATAGAAGAAAAATTAAAACCCATTATGACTGTGGACTTATATGGAACGATGGAAGAGGACGGACAACGATCCCGAATTGCAGTAGTACACAAAACACAACGGAACGCACACTCTCGTAAGTTACATGTTACATTGTGTGACATTACAATACAACCGATTCGCGACTTGGTAGCTGATAGTTGGTACTATTGCAATCCGTATAAGCGTTTGGGTACCAGAAAGTGTAAGTTGTATAGCTTGTACCAAGTACCAAACTAAGATCTGAATAAATACGAACTTGCTAACCCTTACGGCACGAATAATTTTGAGGACTGTGAGTTGAAGATGGCATTTTCATATGGTTGGGGTCGGGGTCATATGCCAGCCAACCGCCTGTTACTTGTACCGCACCGGAGATGAATGATATAAAACGAAAAGACAATATAAATTCATCAGCACCAACTCACGTTTACCGGCTGTTGTCCATCTTCATGGCAAATGAGCTTGGCATCACGCTCCCGCGTGTCTCGCAATGCTCCAGGGGAGGCGATAACACGGAACAGAAGTAATCGAATCTCATTTGTACCCGCAAACTACTACCTTCCTTGTGGAATATGGATGGTAACAGTCACCAGAACCTTTTTATCTATTACGTGAACGTACTTGCTCACTGAAAGATATAAAGTAAACAACGCACTCTAATGAATGCTCATCCAAATGATATATGATACGGTTGAGGATGCGATGCAACTTGATGATTTGATGGAATACAAATACAGGCAAAAATCGTGGACCGCATTGATAACGAAACGTAATCGAATTTGTGACTTGTGACCGTTTGAAATCCTGATACAACTCATATAGTACAAGGAAAAGCAAAGAAGTTCTAATGCGCTTATGATAAAATGCTTGCCATACTAATTTTATATTATTTCTATCGCGTAGTTGCACAAGTAATACAATATTCATAAGCAAAGAAACATATTGCATATTACCAGGAGCCCTGCATTGTTAGTATTACATTTAGCATCTGGAATTACAAAGGGTTGAACAAAAAGTGAAGGCAAGTGAGAGTAATTTTAATCGTAAAGGATAAGGGTGGAAGTGGCACCCTTCCAGTTCGCATGCAAGGGTCTGTCAATTCCGTTGCTGTCGTGTATCGATTTTAAAATTCAATGTGCCACACATGTCAACAACAACAACGGCACGAATTCCTATCGACTTCAGCAATTTTTCCAGTATGAACAACAGCGCTTGAGGGAATACTTCCACTACGTCATTTACAGAAATTAAACTGATGAGCATGAAAAAAGGATCAATGAAAAAACCAACGACATTTTGATTTCCTAATGGGAAAATAAACCATTCAAGAAAGCAATTTCAGAACTAAATTCAAATGAATTTAAAATGGTAGAATGGTAAAATTTATCGTTTATACATTGATGTATATAAATATTTTGATTAGAATGGCCGTTTCTTTTGAGATGTTATAAGAAAATCTAGGCTACACAAACAAAGACCTGAAACAACAGAGACGCTTTTCAACTTTGAAGACCTCGACCCGTCTTTATTCCAGATTTTTTATGGGCCTCAAATCTGCCAGACCTAGCCTTGACTTGTCTCGCAGAAATACAGCTATTTTCTCTGTCTTGTTGGCCTAATGTTTGAGATTACGTTTGCAAAAGATCAAGCTTTTCTCACCTTCAACCCCGGTGTGGTCACTGTCCAGTTTGTCCAGATCAAAAGAAATCACACAACCACTATATGATTTTTCGTAGATTAAAATTCGCCGTTACTCAGTTTGCTATTGATGATACGAAACAACAAAATACAGCAAACATATCAACCTTAACACGAAACAAACATGAAAGTGTCAAATTGAATGTTGATATGTGAATACTTGAATTTTCAGATGCAAATGTCAAAACAAGTGAAGATGACACTCACAAAGACCGATAATGGAACAGACAGGAGTAAACAATACTCGTCAGATGAAAAATGAAGTTGAAACTGATCACAAAAGTGCACTTTGCAGAATTATCAGAGGTAGATATACTCAATAACACCGGTGCGGTGACGATGCGCTGTTGTTGTACTGGCTTCAGGCAAAAAAATTTAGTTGGAGCCCGAAGGAGATGCCGTCATCGCAAAAAACAACCTCTAATTTTTTTCCTGATAGCATAATCGTAATTTTTGCTCTCACAAAAGATGATTCACAAACATATTGAGGTACTGTTAACTGTTACCTTGTTGAACGATAAAAATTTTTGCTATGTGTACGTAACCTTCCCTGTCCACTATGTACCGTGTTGTTGTCGCTCAAACTTGCATGAACGTTGAGATGAGAATGAACAATTGGGAAGAGAGAAGAGTGTTCCACTCGACATTTGAAGAGTAAAAGTTGCCTCTAAGCAAATAGCGAAAAGACTGAGCTAAATAAGCACACATATGGACGAAGAGTCAAAAAGCCACATGGTTGAAAGCGAAAGGAAACAAAATGCTATGAGAACTGTTTGTTGGTGCTCCTTTGCCACCCTGATGTCACAAACCCGACACGTCTAGTCAATCATGTCTCAAAGCTACTCGATACTTGTCAAGTTTGCAAGGAAGTTGTTGAGGTAGCACATTCTGTAGAAAAAGCATTTTACTAGAGTCTAAACTCTCTAAACCTGAACCTTAGTACGTAAAACCCTATTGCAGACTCCTTGTGCCACTAGGATCATAAAAATATCTGATTTACTCCGGATGGCCATTATTCCCATTCAGTATGGAAGAAAACAAGTGCACACTACATAAATGGATGGAGGTTAGTCAAAAACTCGTCTTTGTCCCTTTCTTGTCTCAAGTTAACTACCGCAATTAGTCGAGCTCATGTCATTTTTCGCGCTGCTTATTTTTACTATGATGTTGACTTGTCATTAGTTATTATAAATGTGATAGGCAGCTTGTCAAATTTGTCGTTGACTCCTTTCCGCATGTGCAAAATGGAACATGACTCGTAATTATATATGCTCTGTCTTGTCTTTTGCGTTGTGCTCGTTTTGTAGTTGATTGCTCACATTATTCATTCATCCACTATAAAAAAATTCGAGTAAGGGGATGCGGTTAATGGCTACAAATTCCGTTGATTATATTACCTCAAAATATAAAAATTCGGGGCGAAATGAGAGCACTTAATCGTGTGGTAAAACCCATTTAAAATCCATTTTATCCGTCTTCATGTGACTATGCGAATGTGAGAAGAGGTTATTGAACATTCAAAAAATGCAGTTCAATGGTCAACTCGCTCTTACACAATGCATACCAAAAGTACCTTGAGGACGTGAGCGCAGCATGAGCGGAATTGTAAATGATTTGCAAATCACACTGCCTTGCAGGTTTATGTGCACTAGAGTAAACGCGACATTTGAGTTTCAGTTTGCCTACCTGTCCAATGTCCTTTCAAGGCGAAAGATGAGAACAGTCAACAGTCCACACCCTATTGGTTAACAATACTAGTCAATTACACAGTCAACTATGTTCTGATTGACAAATGGAATCTGTATAGCTTATATGCAATGCAATGAACTTGTATTTAGAACTGGTCAACAAAAATCAGCGTGTGATGTAATGGAAACCGGAAAAGAAAACCAAAAGTCTAGACATACGCAAAAAGAAATGACTAATTCTTTATTATTTATTCGCGTTATTTTTGTCCCATGTCTCAATTGTTGAGGATGTTGGATGCTTTAAAAGAACTTACCAATATTTGAGTTTTTCCGTTTTTGCCAATTTATGTATTGATCGCTATTATTGGCAGCACACCATTTATTGAAAAGTGTGTAGTACTCACGTTTGGAGCGAAGTGAGATCATTTCCTGCGAGCCACATAAATAATTTTTCAAGGAAAACGACGCACGTTCATATAAACTACGTAACCATCTTGAAATCATGTGAGAAATCATGAACCACAGAATGTCCGGATTTGACATTCAGTACGTCAATTACTTGTATGTTCTATTATTATATATGTAGAAATATTGCATCACTCACACTTGAGTGCTATTTTCAACAAATTCACAATCAAAACTTACACAGTCTTATATTTGAATACCCTTTACCTTTTTCATGAAAATGGTTTTACAGATTTGAACACTTAAACAACGTAAAATGCTTGTTTCTCCGAAAATCGGACGCTTTACATGCAAAATCTGGTAATGGAACTCGGTTCACCGGTATACAGCTTCTTGGATATCGCTTTTTTTGTTGCAAATGTAAACTTATCTAATACTAGATCAAAAAGCCAAGTCACACTTCTAGTCAGTTTATTTTGGATGCCTGTGTGTAACTGTGACAAACGGAGACATGAGGTGGAGGTGGATTGCGGAAGCTGCAACCACACTCAAGACTTGTTGGTAGAAGAAGAACAACTGGAAAAAAGGTTTTCTGGGCCGGAGAGAATGCCGGGTGTGCGTTGGAAGGTGGCTGTGCAACATTTGAATTAAAGAGATGACTTCTCCTCACGTGGAACGATCCCTTCTATCCAACTGTTCATAACGATTGTACGAAGAAGGATGCTGTAAAGATATACGAAAGCTCCGAAGATCCAACATCCAAGCCGGTATATGTTAAATTATTGTGTAACATGTACAGAGAGAGTACAGAGACGTTATGTAAGTCTGCTTGCATAAGGTTGGTTCAGAATGCATATGGCACGCGTTTTGCGGGTACTTTAGTCTGAAGTCTAAACTGCTCAAAAGCTTGTTCTTCATCTCAAAATCTGATATATTTCTAATGCATGCATTTGCCGGTTGGTCTTACACAGAGAGCCTACTACAATCGAAACAACTACTACTTGGCATACGGACAAATTATTATACACATTTTTATTGCTCCATACATACGGTTCACAATCGTTCATGATTTAAGTGAGAAATTCACATTTGTTCAGTAAATAATGATAATCAGTTCATATTTTGTAATTTGGTGTACATTGATATCACATCACGTTTAATCTACGTCCGATCTACTACACTGATTTAAAAATTCTATTTTTCATTCCAGAGGATAACAGCTACTTCTTGATGGCTATTGGCAATGGAATAGAATTCACCGGGTTCCACAGAAAAGATGTCATGACGCGTATGAAGTTTCAGATTAGCGATGTAGTCTGAAGCATCCGCTTCGTCGTTGCTCTTATGAAAAGCCACCGTGCCGTGAAGTACGTAGAACTGAGCACTAAAGTCAGATTTGATTCCCACATATTCACTTCCTGGACTTATTGTTATCACTTTGACGAGGTCTTTGGATATGAAGTCACCGGGTTTCTTTTGAAATTGAACAAACCAATTATCAAATCCCGGTTTGGTCTCACCGGAAACTGGAAGACCTTCAGGCTGGACATTAACATTCTTTTCCGCAGACGCTGGCTCCTTGGTGGACTTTTTGCTCTCCTTTCTTTCACTTGTAGTTGTACTAGTCTTCGTGCTTTTTCCCCCAGTAATCTTGAGTTCAGATTTAGGCTCAATTGCATTTACGTTCTTTTTCTTTGCCAACGTACGGAGATGCTTCTGGACCTTTGGATCTAACGAGTCAATTTTTCCGTGAAGTCTTTCAATGGCCAGTTGAATTTTTTGAACTCGCAATTCCCTGGCGCTTGCGTTTGGCACGCCAACAACCTTAGAGTTCTCACGTTGTTTTCCAGACATTTCTGGTCGTTTAGCTTCGAATGGATCGTCACCAGTAGACGAAGTGGCTGCCGTCAAAGTCTTATCGGGAGGT
>JABASF010003053.1:0-11751 GCA_019776145.1 Harlomillsia oculata
CCTCAACAAATTGTTTAAAAACATGAGTAGCACTTTGTCAAAGAATGTCGTTAAATACGGAATTGCAAGTTTTTCGAAATTTTGCGAATTTTTATCTCAAAATCTGCAATCTCAAATTGCCTGAAACTTAGTATTTAGACGTTTCTAGATGTCGGCTATCGACTAAAAAAATAAAAAAAATTTTTCATCAGGGGTCCCGTTTGCTTTACCCCTAGCTATCGAAAACTAACATCAGAATTGCGGGTGAAATAGTGAATGCATCAAAAGAATGAATAGGATTATGGTGACTATCTCGTGTGCAGGGAATATGCAAGACATACGATATAAGAACTATAAGCTCATCAGAGATTCTTCGTCCCAGCAAAACTATGAAAGGAATAAACTGAACAATTAAGTTACTTACTTTGTGTAGGTTTTGAGCGAGGAACGTGTGACGGGAACTGTAACGACTGAACTTCATCACGAAAGCAATGGAGAGCTGCAGGGAAGAATTAGCTACGAAAATCGCGGTGAATGCTTTTTCCTGCCTTATTGTGGAGAAGACATTGAAGGCGGAGTGAGTCTTGCAACCGGAGACCGAGTTTCCTTCCAAATTGCAACGAATCAGCGTTCAGGGAATTTGACGGCGAGATATGTCCGATTAGAGAACCCGGCGGCTCCAGTTCGTTACCGCGGAGTTGTGTCTTCCATTAAGGATTCATTTGGTTACATTGAGAGAGCGGATGTTGCCAAAGAAATCTTTTTTCATCTGTCAGAAACGCGAGTAACGGACTCTGTAATCGTGTCGGACAATGTGGAATTCAACATCCAAACTCGAAATGTAAGTCATTGTCTAGTTGTACATATTTCACGAAATTATATTCGATGTCGTCATAGATAGATGTCAACTTGTTAATACATTGCTGATTTATATGTTATTCAGGGAAAAGAAGTTGCATGCTCAATCACGAAATTACCGAAAGGAACGGTTATGTTTGAAGATATCGGGACGGACATTTTGAAAGGTCAAGTATTAAAACCGATTGATAAGACGGCTATTGCTACGGCAGCTGCTAACACGCTCGGTCCAACACCAAGATCTGAATCCCAGCAAGGAAGGCTTCGTTTCCGTGGGCCAGACAGGCAAGAGCTTGAGGTCGTTTTCGGAGAAAAGGATCAAAACGGGTCTTTTACGTTGCGTCACGGTGACTGGGTTGAATTCTGCTTGGCTGTGGACCGTCGTGATAAGCAGCAGCGGGCTACAAATATTCGTCTTTTGGAGGAGTCCTTCATGGTGTCCGGAGAACGAAGGGAGGAAGGTGTCATTTCTGTTCTAAAGGTAAGTCATGATTGATTCTTTAGTTCTTCTTGACAGTATTATATATATTTTGTACTAATTGCTCGAATAACTTGGGTTTTTATGCAGTATACTTTGTAATACCGTATTTTATTCTTGTGTAGGATGGTTGTGGTTCTATTGACTGTGCAGAACGAGATTTGAAGATGTTCTTCCGCATGAGTGAAACTCTCGACTTGGCTCGTCAACCTAAAGTTGGGGATGAAGTTGAATTTACGATTATTCCCGTAAGCTCTATTTGAAATTCATTTTTTTATTCAAAAGCATTGAAATCGAAAGAACCTCTGTTTAGTGACTGTTTCATGAATTGTTGTTCAGGATACTTCAAGCCCAATGAGACAAAGCGCGATTCGTATCAAGTACCTGAATAAAGGTTCTGTGCATTTTGAAGTTATGGTTAAACGTGGGGTTGAAGGAACTGTTGTTAGAGAACCGTCGACTCCATGGGTAAGCCAGGAAGCACTTGCAGGGATACTTCCATCACTTGCTCACTTGGGGCTGCCCCAGAATGTCACTGAGCGCCTTATTGCCGGTCTTTCATCTGGGGATATGATGAATCAAATTTCTGGCCCTGGAAATAACGATCCACAGCCCCAGCCTGGATTGATTCATTTCCAATTGCATTCATGGCAAGCTGACACTGCACCGTTTCATTGGAAGGACTGCTTACACCTTCGATACATCCGAAATGGAGCAAAGGTACTTTTTCTTGATTCCTGATGAGCTCACAAAAGATTAGACTCGCAATCATAATACATAATAATACGGTTCTTGTTTTAAGGTTATTTTTGACTTGCAACAAATGCGGCGCAATCGTGAATTTCGTGCCACGAGTATTCGAGCACTGGAAGATGTAGATGATTCTGTGTCAGGCCCTGTGCCTGGTCAGGGTTCGCTCGCCTCAGAATCTTCTAGTTCCACATTATCACCTCCGCTTGGATCCGATTCTCCACCACCAGTTCCGTTAGTTCTTCAAGGCAAAGGTCTTCTCAACATGGTTAATTCTAGTATAGCATCAGCAGCTACAAATGCAACTAGTCGACAGTATGTGGGTGTGGGATCACAAGAATTAAACAATCGGAGCTTGAATTCACCTAGTCCAGCAACCGTTGGAGACGTTGCTGGTAGACCAGATTCGGAAGGAGAAGCTGGTGGAAGAACTGGAAGTTCAAGTGATGCTGAATTTCAAGATGATGACGATGACATCGGAGCTTCTAAGGGACGGCTTCCGAACGGCTGTTTGTCGTATCGCAGTGATCATAATACATCAGGAAACGCGAGACACAATGGGGCAATCGGAGGGAAGAGTCAACGCTTCGTTCAAAAGGGATACATAGCCGCTCTCAAGGATGGCTTTGGATTCATCGAAACAATGGCACAAGACGGAGAAATATTTTTTCATTCCAGGTTCGAAATGCTTAATATTGTTAACCAGTATTTGGTCAGGTTAAAAAGTTTTTTTACTAATCAAGTGAATGGTAATGCTTTTTCCAGTTCTCTTGTGGGTGAATTCAGTTCATTAGAAGTGGGACAGGAAGTTGAGTACGTTGTAAGCAGTAAAGGTGGTGGGGGAAAGGCTTCAGCGGACATAGTAAAACCTTTACCGAAAGGTTCTATTGGAAGAGCTGCAGTTTTTCCCGAGGTTATGTCAGGAATAGTCGTACGACCTTTGCGTGGAGCCAATCCAGAGCAAACTGAATACACTGGAATGATTGAGGGTGCTGACGGAGGAGCGTATCCTTTCGGAATTATATCATTGCTCAATAAAAAGGAGACGCTTCTGTTGTCAGAACCAGTTGAATTTCAATTAGATGCCAGTGGTAAACCGGTGAATATCCGCCCAATCCGTAAGAAATTAAGAGCTGCGGTGGAAGCCGTTAAAGGTACATAGTTTAATAAATTTTCTGTTATCAGAATTAATTCTGACAATTTTACACAAATAAAAATAAATTTGTGTTAATGCAGGTCAGTATGGGTTTTTGTCATACGAGCTGGAGGATGGAAAAAAGCTTTTCTTCCACATGTCTGAGGTGAAAGATCACCAACATCTTAACCCAGGCGATGAAGTAGAATTTGTCATCCTACAGAATCCACGGAACGGAAAGTCATCTGCTTGTTCTGTGGTTAAACTCGGGTAAGTATAACTGTACAGATTTAAAATTAGTCTGCTATCAAGTTTAGAGTACATTAGAATAATTCTGAGGTGATACATTGCATTGGCATTCCGCGTAACTTGCAAATTGCGCTCTTTCTAATGTGCTCCGTTCAAATTACACTTTGTATATACTAACTAACAATCATGCAATTGTTCTTTTTGTAGGGAAAGTCAACGCCCTGAAAGACTTTTGAATAGACTATCAAAAATGTCAGTTGATGAATCGGCCCCGCGTCTTGTTGTCATTCGTCAGCCTCATGGACCCGATGGAACCAGAGGATTTTCCATGGCACGATGCACTCGCCGACCTGGAAGTCTGGTTTCCTACTGAGAGTACTGTACTTTTTAATTTTTAATTTAATCTACTGAATACGCAACCTTTTGTCTTGTACATTGTGACGAACGGTAATTCCATGGCCTATATTGTTGATGGTAAACGAGTATCTTGTAAGTACATACCGCAGTTATCCACGCATTTTATACTTTCTCCAATATATGTATGTAGCTCTAGTATTATGTATTAGCTATATATTATTGAACTGTACGGTGTAGATAATGTGAGTGTGTTGTGATTTGTGACTTGCTCTGTTGACTGATCACAACAAGAGCATGAGCAACGTTTCCCATTCTCCCATATGATTGTCGGTGCTTTCGTCTTTCAATGCGGAAATCCCCCATTAATGACACACAAGACTCAAACTAAAAGTCGACGAAGTAGTTCAAGTCCCACATTTCGAATTTGTAGTGTCGGCTTTGTGCCTTCAACACTCGTTGGGGGCTTTCCGATGAACGTTATTATGCGTATTATGTACATCATGGATGTTGTTTAGTAAAACTTCCGCTGCTGAAATAATACTTTCATTATACAAAAAAGGCGAAAGGTCACATTGACCTGTTGGTAAAGTATTTGTTGTGTACAAAGAGAAAAGCGACGTGCATACAGTGTCTTGTCATAAACGAAGTACTGAGTCTATTGAATACGTAGAGTTTTATAACGTAAGAAACACATCGAAGAAGTCGATAATACAGGGCATGCACAAAGGGTTTTTTGGACGGTTTTGCGACAGAAGTAGTGCTCGCGAACAAATTTAATTTGTTTTCGGGCAAATGCAATCGTTCTAGAGTCAGGGCTAATCCCAGTTTGACGCCAGGGACTACCCGGTGACCTCTGAAGCTCATTTTAGAGGTTCACATTGTACATTCGTACCCACAAAACACAAAGGAATTTATCATGGACTGATCTACGGAATTGTTTAGTCTGCACTTGTTATTACTACGGTTAACTATAGGATACAACATACCTTCTACTTTGGATACAACTTACTCGGTATTGTATTAATATTAATAACATTTATTATTTGTTATTAACTTACGTATTAAGTATTAAGTTGTTCTAATATGAATTTAACTGAAACATTCTCATTTTTTGGCTTACTCATTGCAACGCAATTGTACGCAATGATGTGAGATGGATTATATTATCTTCGTTAGTTCACAGTTATTAAGTCACACTGATTTCACTACTACGAAATAATTTTAATTTAATTACAATCGCATGACGTACGACATTAAATAATTAACTAAAATGAGAGGTTATGATAACACCACTATCAAAATAATGAGATGTGACTTTCTATTATAGTATTACCGTGTCACGGAGTAATAATAGATTTGCACGGAAAAAGAAAACACGCAAAACTGAGGGTCACCTCACACCTCCTATGAACTTCAATACCGTTAAAGTGCTATTTAAAAAATATAAAATACGTTATCCCTGTGTTTGTTACTATGATTTTCAATACTAATGTTTACAAACAATTTAATTGTTATGATTGCCGTTTTTGATATTTATTGCTTTTATTGTTAATACTGCTGTTTTTTTGCTTTAAACATCACTCCAACAACACTTACTAGTAATATTATATAATGCTGTACCGTTTTTCTTCATTGTTGTTGCATAGCAACAGCAAAAAATGATCACATCTTACGTAAAGGCGCTGAGCTGATTAGGTATTAATAGGATGTACAATTATAATAAGTACTCATCATGCGCACATAATAATTGCGCCATCATGCCCTTATGAAAAAGCTCATTTGCACAGTTAGGTGAAGAAATCATATTATAGTATAAAAAATAACTATGCAATCTCGCAAATCAACAAGACTGTCAATATTACGAGACAGAGTTTTTTCCTCTCACCAAATACACAATGAGTATAAAAATTTAATAGGTGACGGTAGTTTTTTGCGATTTTGCTTGAGTTGATAAGACTGTTTTTTGAATTTTATTAGGGATGATTGTTTTGCTTATCTCATGTAAATAAAAAGGCAGGTAGGCAACTTCAGGTTCAAATATGGATTAGTGAGTCTCAAAATAGGATAATTAAGTGGAGTATGGAGTACTATAATTAATAATAGTACAGCGTGCATTTCTGTCAATGTAATGTTATAAAACCGTATCAACACATTTCGGCTTTATGAAATGTGGAGTTATTATCTAGTATTATTAAATTACTTTTATGGTTATGTTGTTTTTACTATAGTTAATTATTATTATTATAAATGGAAAATTTGCGAAGCACGGGTTCATACATTTTATTATTATTAGAGATACGTGTACGGTGTGACATGTCAACTCAGATGCCAAATATTTCATTTTTTTTTCAATTGTTTATTATAAGTTATCTTGAGAACTACATTTTTGTGCTACAAAAGCCACTTTAAATGGACAATTCCGAGATCGCTAATCTCTTTGTAAAGGAGACCGTGACTAGAGAGGATCCATTATTGCAACTGAAGACGCTTCACCATTGGTATCAGTACAGTGTTCTAGAAGGAACTATGACATAGTGCTAGTAGTATTATGCTATATAAATGTGAGATAAAAAATAATAACATGGAGCGTATGAGCTAAAAAAACATATTACACGGAAAATAACGTATAAAATTTTGATAAGTTTTCATTTTTGCTCCATGAGAACATAAGAAGGGAAAGAAGCAATGAAGCAAAGCAAAAAACAATGCAAAGAAATTATGAACGTTGTCTTCGGGATTATAGTATTATGATTAAATGCTAGTACAGGTAATTATAAGTATTCATTCTAAGTTTTATGAATTGCAACGTAACCACCCACACAATGCTTTAGTAACGATTATAGTAAGTTATGATATTTACACTGCATGTTGTTATTGGGGTTGACGTATAAAAAAATACGTAACTGAATCGTAATCAGAAAGTTCAATGCAAAGTTTAAGTCTTGTTGATTTTATTAATTATAGTCCATGAAAAACTGTTTCTTTTAAGTACCTATCCAAATCCACTTTGAGTTTCACACACATTACGTTGTTGAAAACACGATTTCAAGCAAAGTATCTTAAATCACGAACGATGTCATCGTTTTTTAAATCATCTTAATTATAATCACACAACCTAGTATTGTTGCAGTTTTCTTGTTGCATTTTTTGTAATATATAAAGTATCCATAAATTATATATATATAAATAAGGCCACACACTATCACTTTTATCACTCTCATCTCATTTACTTAAATATTTATGCTTTATTTAAAAAAAATAGAAAAAAATACGTGAAAAAGCCTTTAGTGGTTGTAAAAAAAAGTGCAAAATGGGACAAAAAATGGAAAAATGTGTTCACAAAAATGGCAAAAATGTTTCCATAATAAACTATTATTAAGCGAGTTATATATTATAGTGAATATATAATTAAATGAGAATACGAGTGATGAAATTAACTTTTAATAGACGAGTGAATGCACGAATGAATGACGAGAAAAAAAACGCAAGTACACACATTTTGCTGTATGCAAAAAAATATTTGTTGTGTTGACTAGTGAGCCAATAATGAAATATGGTGACGCTTCTGTAACTAATTTTTCGCAAAAACAAAAAACTAGGCCCATCCCGGGCTACCAATAAAATTATAGTAATAATTAATTGATAATAACGTGAAAAAAACAATACAACTATTACAGCCACTATTATACTAACTGTTTCTCATTATACTGATAAAATGATAATACTGATTTTAATACGGGAAGTAATGAAAATACTAATCCTATGTACTGTTAATATTAACTAATTGATATTAGTAACTTAGCATAATCATGATGAAGTAATAACTTGATGTGTTTTACAACATTATATCAAACAATATAATAATCAAAAACTCAATCGATATAATGTTTTATTGTTTACTACGAAACTTATGATTACTGTATTTGAGTATTACGTAAGAAGCTAATTAATGTATTATATTATAATGAGTAGTCTATAATTACTGAAACTTTTAAGGAACTGCTAGGTGGAAATACTATTATACGTATTATATATATAGCATTAATGAAATTTAGTGGCGTTCGAGCAAGGTTTCAAAAAACTACGGTGTTTGTGGTTTCCGGTTACTCCATAACAGCGCCGTTGCCTTATGTCCCACCTTTTTAATGACAATATCGTCCCTAAAATTTTAGATTGTATGAGTCAGCATAATAATGAAAATTCTATACTTTTAAATGCAAGTTAGTTGGTTAGACAACAACCCAGACATTTTGTTACCACCAGTTGTGAAATTCCTTTTTTCTATTTATACGGCCTCGACGACTGCACTAAAAAAACAAAAATCCTTAAAAAACAAGACCTATAAAACTATGAAGAGCTTCTACCCGTTTACTAAAGCTGGAGGAGTTAAGAATGTGAAATATATTATGTAATAATTAATACAATACAATATACAATACATACAATACAATACAATACAATACAATACATACAATACAATACAATAAGACATAAATAATTGGACATTAGGTATGTCCATCAAAATTAAAATGGCGGGCGTAATTCCGTTCCTTGAAGATGATGGTGGTGTGTCCTGCCACTTGGTGATACGAATTGCATTTTTGTCTAATAAATAATAATAAAAATTGAAGGACTGCTGATATAACAGTGCTAATGGTGCGATGTGTTCCGCAATGTTGTGTGTCGGTGTGTGCGTTAGGTTGATTGAGTTATCCATGTGTGTTAATGGATGAGATGAGTAACGATGTAACGATGAGTATAATGTGAAAATTAGATTTGATGTTTGATGTCATTTGTTATTGTTATTGTAATGTGTCGTGTCGTGTCGTACGTGTGGTGTGATTTGTGATTCCAGCAATAAGTAATCATGGTTATTACAAAGGAAACCAAGGCCTCACTATAGTCTTAATTTTATCATCCTTAAATCCTTCCATCATCGGGCAGTTTGCAGAGTCATGCATTTCAATAATGAATGTATAAAGTGCACTCTTAATGAATTTTATGTTAAGTTGTTGTCATTGTCAGTGACATTGCGGAGATTCAATATTTTAGGATGATTGGCGTATGTGCTGAAATGGAAAAAATAACCGATGTCGGTCTCTTCGTCTCTTTTTATCTCTAATATAGGCAGACACGCCACATTTAATAAAAAGAATATTCTAATCTCTGGACAATAGATGATCGTGCCATGAAACTCGTTTTGCCTGTTATTATAAAAGATGAGTGCAATTTATGCTTGAATGGTGAATCTTAATTACTTTTTTGTATGTTAATTATTGTGTTCGAGGCAACAGTGTTTTTTTAAATAAAAAGCCTCTTTGGTTTCAATTCTTCAACGACAACGATTGTAATATTTATTAAAACAATTTTTTCAAGCGAAAACCAAAAAAATTTCAATTTTTAGTTTGTTGTGGTGTTTCAAAACGTAAAGCATTTTAAGTGTATTTTATATATATGTGTGTATACTACAAAATGTGTGTTGTATTGTGAGTTGCTATAATTGACTGGCGTGTTCAAGGAACGTTTAGACTATTTACTACAAACAATTGAAAACACATATTTGCCTTGACGTTGTAAATCAATACGTTTTCATGTTAATAGCAAAAAATTCTGGTGTAATCGTACTATTATGTTAGTAACCGTGACCGTGTGCCCACGTTCTGAGGTGTGAATTAATCACCCGGGTCGTGTTCCAGTTGAAACATGATCAACAAAATTGCATTGTCAAAGCTTTCTTCGCCAAGAATGCAGACTCTCATGCTTAATTAAATAGTCATGAAGGAACAATATGTCTGAAAGAAGCACCTCAGGGCGTTAATAAACGGATCCAAATAATAACTTTGAAGACTTTCCATGGAATCAGACAGTAAAGATGATGGTTAATAAATGCAGGCTGATTTGTGTTCTATCGTTGGGGAACGATACTAGTTCATAAGTTTGGAGATTGTTTTTTGCTGTACTATTACTATAGGAATGAATTGGAATATAGCAACGGTCATGCTCTGCTTATCCGCAAAAACAATTACCAAGCACCTTACGTTAATGTTTACTCTATACTAACTAATTCTAATAAATATCACCACATACATTTTACGTTGGGTACGATCATTGTTACAATGTTGATTATTGTTTGAGGTAAAGAATGCAATGAAATGCTTACTTTTAAAATTACATTTAAAAACCGTTCTCTTGAAATGTCCTATACAAGAGGAACTACCAATAAATTTCAATTTGCCTTTATCGAAATTCACGTAAAAGTATAAATCGATTTTTATTCGCACTTTACATCTATTCCATACAAAAATGCAAAGTCACACAAAATATTGAGTACAAATGAAAGAATGAGTATGAATAAAAATTAAAACCATCCCTGAAACTAAAACCGTAATCCTCCGCCGTGTCACTGTCAGCGTATCGACTTAAAACTAAGGGAACATTCACAAATGACGTAACCGTCATCGGGCAAATATTCGACTCGCACCCACCCTATAATCACTTTTTCCCCATAAACTTATACAGGAAGCACTAGAAAAACCAGACACTGACCCAATCTATTTTCTCGACGTCATTTGTGAAAGCTCCCTACATGCCTGACAAAAGTACTTTACTGGCTTTGTCCGCGGGTTCTCTTTTCCGTAATCTTTGTCACAGTAGTCACAGGATACATTTAAACTTACAAATTGTCATTTATCTCGTTCAAATTGTCTACCGACCTTACGGTATGCCTACAGCTTCTGTAAATTCATCGTTTTTTAAATAAAAACTTGTTCAACCTAAAGGTGTGTGTACTTTTTGCTCTTTAACTACGTACTTTAACTAAATGTACTTTAATTGCAATGTACTCTACTGGTTTTGATCAAAACCATAACCCGTCGTCGTCCTTACCATTATTACTATTACTGTCATCATCCACTTCCGCATCTGAATCAGAGACCTCCAAATCAGCATATAAATTCTGTAGCATTCCTGTATTCAGTGGCTTCATCATTTCAGGGTTCGCATCTATTGCAAGAGGATAACATTTTATTGTATGACGAAATTCGTCATCATCAACCGTTCATGAAATATATGTACTTACGTGCTGACGACCCTGGCATAGCTACCGGAAGTCCAAGTGACATGACCGCATCCGCAGCACTAGCTTTCTCCGCCTCTCCAGTTGTGGACATTTGTGAATCTGTTCTCATTCGTTTCATTCTCGGGCCAGTCATGTCTGGATCAAAATCGCTGCTTTCTGCAAGAATTAGTAATCATTCGTCCATGCTTGAATGAAAAAATAATATTTCAAACGGTTAAGTAGATTCTTTTATGTTCACTATACCGTCAAGCGTTTCTTCAACGTTAACATTCACTGTATCCCCTTTGTCCTCCACTACCAAAGATCCCCCTTTATCCTCATTCTCCTGTTTATCTGCATTGTCTTCCTCCTCATCGTCTCCAGATTCATCGTCTCCAGATTCATCGTCTCCAGATTCATCGTCTCCAGATTCATCGTCTCCAGATTTTTCGTTTCCAGATTTATCGTCTCCAGATTCATCGTCTCCAGATTCCTCGTCTCCAGATTCCTCGTCTCCAGAGTCATCGTCATCATCACAAGGACCCTCATGTGGAGGACGTGAAGAACAATCAAAGTCCGATGTCTCTTCAACATTAACGCTCGGCTAAGATTGAATAAAATTAAAAGAAGGTTGGTACCGTTGGTAGTCATATCACTATTAGTGTTTGTAAAAGTTTCGAAAAATCACTAACCGGAGTGTTAACATTTTCTATCTCCATAAGATTAGAATATTCGTTGTCTAGAGCATTAGCCATGGCTCGAGTTGCTACTATGTTGTTCTCCAGTCTTGCTAAGTAGTCCGTAAATTGATCTAAGAAGGCACGGGCACTCTCAACAACAGCCTTTGCTTTCTCCGTGAAAACATTGTCTGCTCCATTGTACTTGACA
>JABASF010003054.1:0-11742 GCA_019776145.1 Harlomillsia oculata
ATGTAAGTGCAACATTTTATTAATTTTAACTTTCTCTTGTCATTTAATTACCTTACAGTTGAGTCTACGTGGATGCAACATCATCTTTAAAAACGTTTTAATTTCCCATGTATTTTCATAGGTTTATGTGATTTGTCAAAAGCGTTTTAATCCCGCATTCCGACCGACCGTTTATTGTCTATTTACAGCTTTTGTTTATCCGTCGTTATGAACTTTGCTATTGATTTCACTTATCTCTTTCTTTTGTGATAAAATTGATATATGTACAGGTTCCAGAGATCCTTTCATTGTGACTTGTAATCCGTAAATTCAATCCTCCCATGTCCCATGAGGACATGACTCAGAAAAAAAGTCAACTCCCTACATTACAGTTCCCAGACAGTTCTCTAAGAATCTTTAATGTTTAATCCCTAGTACCTATCTGCATTTTTATTTTATTATAGAAACTAATTCGACTGAAATCTTTTAATTGGTGCAAAAATGACGCCTTCAATGGGCCCCGTCGATGAAGAATTGCCTGCTTTACAAGAGGTACACAGAAGCAAACACAAGACACGTTTTCTTTTCTTTATGAAAATGTGATCAAGTCTGAATCTCTGAATAGTGCAGGAAATAATGTGCTCTTATGAACTTTACAGTTCCGGAGTCGGGTTTCAGACATCTTGACGAATGAATGGGAAGATGATGCCTTTTTGGTTAAATGGCTCAGAGGTGAGTTTTAGTTTTAAATGTTTCAATCTTGCATTATATTTAATGATTTATTTTGGTCCATGAAACGCAGAAATGTACAAGCTTACTTCATTTTGTTAATAGCACGGCAAAATGATGTTGGTCAAGCTGAGAGCATGCTTCGTCAGGTAACCAAAAAGTCCTTTGCCAAAAATGCATTTTGTTCTTTGTCAACTAATTATTAATATTACTTTATTTATGTGATAATTGATTGTAGCATAAACAATGGCGTCAAGAAACCAACATGGATGGAATTCTGGAATGGGAAGCACCCGAAGTTTTGACCCGTTATTATTGTTGTGGAATGAGTGGTTTCACCTCGGAAGGATGTCCAAGTAATGTTTGAAGCATTTGCAAAATGCTGAGTAAAAGTCATTAATAATAATGGTGATTTAATTATTGTCACAGTTGTTGTTGCACCCGCTGGCCGATGCGACATTCGAGGACTCATTGATTCCACTGGGAAAGACAACGTGGTCAAGTACACATGTCAACAATTGGAAATGTATTTCAAAAGCATGAGAACTAAAAGCAAAGAAATGGGGAAACCAGTAACTCAACTTGTTGTCATTTTTGACTTGGCTGAGTTGTCTTTGAGTATGATTGCTCATAAGCCAAGTAATAATTGCAAAACTCAACCCAAAACTGTATGAATTACCAAATTATCAATTGTACTCAACTTTCAAACTGTTCATCTCTTGTTTATAGCTGTGGAAATCATTGTCGAGATGGTGAAGTTGTATGAGGCTCATTGCCCCGAAACGCTCCGCGTTGCCCATATTGTGAATGGTACATGCGGTTTTATTAACAATTCTTAAAATCAGACATAATGAAACGATTGATTAAACTAATTTACAATTTATCGTAATTGTTGCAGCTCCCAGAATCTTTGGAACACTCTACTCTATAATCAAGCCTCTGCTGTCTGAAAGAACTGTAAATAAATTACAGATTCATTCAGGATACCCAGAAGAATGGCAGAAAGCTGTCTTGGATACGTGTCCACCGGATCAAGTTCCTCCTCATTGGGGAGGAACCAAACGTGGAACTGATGAATTTTGTTCCGATATGGTTAGCGTCTGCTAATGTCATAGATTATAGACATCATTTAACGATTTGTTCGAACTGACTATAACAATTAGTTACTTATTATGTGTTGTACAAACAGATTATCATGGGCGGACCGGTTCCTGCAAAGTATTTGGTGAAACCATCCGGGGAAGGGGATGAAGGTTTCATGACATATAGCATTCCAGCGGGTCAGAAACTTGATCTGGATTACGACATTAAACACAAGGATTCGATTATCAAGTAACTTTTCAGTTTTCACAATGTAGTCTGCACTACAAGTCTACAACTACAAGCCTCCAGAGACCGCATACCATATAAAAGACTATCGACGCAATTTACTGAATGTGAATTTAATACCTCTTGAAGTAGATAATTCCACAATAACTACTGCATTTTTGAATCAATTAGATGGACGTGGAAATCAGAATGGTACGATTTGGGATTTGAGGTCATTTACAACGAGAAAACCAAAGTGGTGCCCTACACTCGAGTGGATTCGCATGTTACAAATCAAGATGGGTCACTTGTTTGCGATAATCCTGGAAAATGTAAGCCTTAAGCCTGTCTGTCTGCTTGTCATCAACTTTTTCAATCTGAATCAAAACTTATGTTACAGTTTACGGTCTGGAGCGATTTAACTGTAGATTATTGATTTTAATTACTTAATTTCATTCTTATTGATTAGACACATTGTCGTTCGACAATAGCTACAGCATGATGCGAGCCAAAACCGTTCATTACAACGTCATCATAATGTCCCCGGAATCAGGAATTATCCAAGCTTCCAAACCTAACTGACATTCTTTAATTCTCTTCTATGGAAAATTCCATTTCCATTCGTCTTTATTGCATTCTGGGCGATGTTCAATTAAAATCGTGTCTTTGTCCTTGTCCATTTCAAGTAAAACATCAAATTATTACAAAAAATGTACTTTCACCAAGTTGAACAAAAGTAACACGTCTTTCACCAAACATCCGCTTATCCGCTCCAGTTTACAATAGGATATTTCAATTTCCAAGCAAAATGTATATTCTTATTAGTTAAATTCATAGTAATTAATAATTTAGTAAATGTTTAATGTTAATGAAAAATGTACCGTTCTAAACACGTTCTAAAATGTAAGATTGTATTGTCTGTGACTATTAAACTGTAACATTCTATAAAAGCAGAGTTCAAAAAGTCAAGAGACCATTCCATGATGATATCCTTTCCATTATGTAATTAGTAATTACAATTAGGCAATTAACAAGATCCCAACAAAAAACGAGTACTTAAGTACGGCTAGGCCATACGCTAATTCTATGATACGTAAAAAATTGATATTATGTAATGTATGCCGAAATTAAATTATAGCAAAAATGAAAATAAAATCCAATAATTTAATTCGAAGTCACTAAAATTAATTTTCAAACTTGAATAATATTGTTGTACTAAAATGAAAAGTTTTTAAACCTTTTCTTCCTTTCTAGCTTTTTCTCAAACTCTGGCTGTGGCTGTGATAGTTAGTAAAGAAATTATTATGTGATTTATCATTTCATTCATTGTTAAGGAAGTTGCAAATGTGCAATTTTCTGCCGAATCGTGTAAAAAGCGTTTACAAATTACGACGAAATTGTCTGAAGAACCCGTCCTGAACCATCATCATCCATTACTCATCAAATGCGAAATGCGATACTAATGCTAATAACGTTAAAGGCAGCGCAAAGTGACGTCATGCTGTCTGTACGAATTTGCACACCTAGTTGAAAACGGACGGATACGGAGGATTAGTTCATTTTTGTGTGTGGTCATTTTGCAATACCTGTCTCTCATTTATTGCCATTTATACAATGTACTAACCTAAAATGATAAACATGTAATTTAAACTTGGCCAGTGTGTTTGGTGCACGATGTGACGTTCATTTTTCCGAGTCCAAAATAAATTGATAAGGACATCATCGCACACATGAACGTGTAAAATCCTCTTGACAGGAAAAACACGTGTGTAATATTATTGCTAGTTGTTACTGATTGTTTCGAATGTTTCACAGATACGCCCTGCCTTTACCTCCTCGTCGTTCTCAACACAATTCAAGACAAACAGAGTAAGTTTTAATTGTAGTAATCAATATTAATTAAATTGCAAAATATCATACAGCTAACAGCTGACACAAACGTCTTGGGTCTTAGATTTTTCAATGACAAAAATATGCGTGTGAGTGATGCACTCGTGCACTTGTTTAGAGTAGCAACTGCGTCGTTAATTAGATTAATGATTATTGGTTTGTTAAAAATGGTTGTATTGTAGTTTGTTAGTTACTTTAAACTTTAGAGCTTGTGTTCACTTCAAAACGTACATGAGAAATTTTTTCGTTTTTTATTGGAAGTCAGCTGATTTCGATCGATCGACGTTAAAATTAAAATTGAAAGTGCAACTATAAAAATCTCAGACGTAACATTAGTGTATTTTTGTGTCTTTTTCAGAATTATTTTGTCCTTGAACGGCCCTAATAAGTGAATAAATATAGTGAAACACGAAATCTTTATTTGGATTTTGTAAAAAATAAAAAAGTCCCTGATTTTATTATTTTTCCTTTATCGAAAAATTGAAACATTTACTTCCGCATTAGAGCTTTACCTAAAGTTACTTCAAGTGCAAGTCATTTTTAGTTTTTCATGAAGGGTGAATGAAGTGTCATTTTTTTGATGCAATGAATGAATGATTGACAATGAGTCAGCCGAGAAGAACCTCAAAATCAATAGTTGTGAAACGCTTGTGCAAAAGTATTGTAGGATTTTGTGTTGAGTTTTCAATATTATTGTTGACCCGAATCGTTCTCCTTGTTTTTGACTTCAGTAGGTCACCAACTAGATCACAACAACGCAATAATAATGCTCAGATTTTGAGTCGTGTGCAAAAACAAATTCGAAAGAAGATGGATTTGGTGTTCGACAATTACTTGTTACCAGACTCGGATTTTCCAGTCTGTGATTCAGCAGTATGGATTTTTGGACGGTCGTACTCTATTCATTATGGTAAAAGTTCAATCTTTAATTAAAAATTGTGATCTTGTTTTAATAATTCTAATGCGAATTGTATCATTTTCTGAATGTTATAGATTTGGACGAATTAAGGCGTTGCGTATCGTCTTGCTTATGGATGACTTATAGGAAGAATTTCCCAAACATTGGTGACACGACGTTGACATCGGATCGTGGTTGGGGTTGCATGATCCGTGCTGGACAAATGCTTCTTGGAAAGGCACTTCTTCTTCGTCATTTAGGACATGATTGGCACTGGACTTCAGAAACAAGAGAACCAGTCTATATGCAGATTTTGTCTTTGTTTGCTGATGTTCGTGCAGCTCCATTTTCTTTACATCAGATTGCTCAAAGCGGCGCTACGTTGGGTAAATCTGTTGGTTCATGGTTGGGTCCAAATACTGTGGCTCAAGCTTTCAAGAAGCTCTTATCCAGTGAGTCAACTTCCGTTGATTTGCATATACACATCGCAATGGACTCGACGGTTGTGACATCGGAAGTCAAACGGGAATGCCTCGCTCTTACTGGAGGAACTTTCCACGCTTCTGGAACTGCACCTTCAAGCTACGCAGTGAATACGCCCAGGTACATTTTCGTGTTCACTAGAATTTACAAGTTTAGACGACATTGTTTCGGCGGTTGCAGTTGCAGTTCTAAGTATGGTACGCTTTGTTATTGTTACAGGCCTGACCCAAAGTGGAAACCCTTACTTTTGGTAATACCATTACGCCTTGGATTGTCGGATCTGAATCCGTCGTATGTTCCCGGGATCAAAGCAGCGCTAGAAATGCGTCAAAACATCGGTATCATCGGTGGTCGACCAAATCATGCGTTATATTTTATCGGATATGCAGGTTTGAAGTTTTTTAATGTTTAGCACTATTTTTGTGCATTTAGTGTGTTTCGAGATCTCATGGAATATGGAACGTTTTTAATTATTTAGAAGATGAAGTTCTATTTTTGGACCCGCATACTGTGCAGTCAGCAGTTACGATTGGCACTAAAGCTGAGCCAACAGACGTAGCTGCAGATGAAACTTACCATATTCAGAAACCTGGACGAATGCCATTTGCTGCAATGGATCCATCAATAGCCGCCTGTTTCCTGTGTCGTTGTGAAGCAGACTTTGACGCATTGTGCAGTAAACTCATCGACAGATTCAAAATAATCCCATTGCCCCTTTTTGAAATCTGTGAAAGAAGACCTTCGGATTGGTCTTCTTTACCGTCAACGACATCCACAACCATGACGTCTCCAGGAAAGTCAGGTGCTACTGCATCACTGAGCTTCACCTCAATCGGACATGGTTTCTTAACAACAGGTTCCTCAACCCAGAAGTGCAACTCTCATTCCTCGAACAGTTCTCCAGGCTCTTATGGAAGAAACAAAAGTGACATAGAAGACGAAGAATTTGAAATACTTGGTTGACAAGTTGACAACTATAGGGAACTTGGAAAATGGTGTTCGTGTACTTGTGATTGTGAATTGACTGCATTCACGATTGTTCTTCGTCCTATCAACTCGGATGTGAGTAAAGGCAATTCTGTGATTTTTTATGAAGAAATGTTTTCAAGTCCGTTTTGAAGTTCTCGATCTAATTATCATTATATTATAAAACTAACCTTTATTTAAATTATTAGTACAGTTTATGTTATGAACCTCTTATTTATACTGAATGGCACGATGTCTTCGTGTTTACACCGTGCACAATGAATGTTGATTAGTTTCATTTAATGCGTACGATTGTCATCTCTCTTTAGATTCGTCGGTAGTTTTATGTAGCTTTATTTAATAGAACTATAAGTATATTGTTCACTACACTAATTTAACGTACGAAGCAACTTAAGAGCAATAAAAAACGCTAGTAGGTTTCTATTTCGTGTAATATAGTTTTCCTATATCGCACATCGCCTTATCGTATACGTTAAAAATGTACAATAATAATTATTAAAAATTTATTATAAGCAGGATTACTTACTGGAAAATATTTCGTTGAAATTAAAAACGTATCTGTTTCCGATTTGTCTGTAAAAGCTTGTGGGAGATTATAAAATTCCATTTACGTCATTTTTCCATGAATTCACATTTCACATTCACGTGCACATTGCATGCCTAATATGCCAATAGAATTAGATGCCGTGGCATATTAGACGAAAGAAGCTCAAGATGCCCCGAAGTTACCCGAATCTTCCAACTAAACGGGAAGCTATGCGTCTCGTCCCGAATAGTAAGCGCAGGCTTATAAACAATTCAGTGGAATGTGGAAGTGGATCGATGATCGATACGCTGCTGCCTAGTGAAAGCGTAATATAATACTTTTGCTGTGGTTTTGAACTTTTTTCCACATCACGTTTTTAAAATGTTTAAAATACTCAAGTAAGAATTCTCAACTGTTAAAAGTAAAAAGTTAGGGTCAGAATGAAGCGGCAGAACGTCCGAACTTTATCTCTTGTAGTGACCACTTTCACGTACCTATTGATTGGTGCTGCAGTTTTTGACTCACTTGAGTCAGAAACGGAAAAGAAACGAATTGATTCCTTGAACGGTAAATTATCAATAATGAAATTAGAATCTTAGAAATTGTAAACGTAAAACAGCATCTTTATTTTTGATTGATTTGATCATTTTTTTGATTGTGAAGAGATCAAACGAGACTTACAAAAGCACTACAACATCACTGACGACGATTATGTTTGGATTGAGCAAATGGTCATTGAGCATACACCACATAAAGCTGGACCTCAGTGGAAATTCGCAGGAGCCTTTTATTTCGCTACTGTTGTATTGGCAATGATTGGCTATGGTCATTCGACCCCTTCAACCGTGGCTGGAAAAGCATTTTGCATGTTGTACGCTGCCATTGGAATCCCATTGGGAATCGTCATGTTTCAGAGTATTGGTGAACGGTTGAACAAAGGAGCTTCCATCATTATTTCTCATGCAAAGAGGTTGTTCCGTTGCAAAAAGACTGACGCTACTGAGGTTTGATGATTTTCATATACTTTAACCTTTCCTTTCTTTTTGTTCAAAATTAAAAATGATGATTTGCTATAATTATATATTTGCAATCAGTTGAACTTGATGATGGCCACTGGTTTGCTCTCGAGTATCATAATGACAACTGGCGCAGCAGTATTTTCAAAGTACGAAAGTTGGTCGTACTTTGATGCATTTTACTACTGTTTCATCACTCTCACCACAATTGGTTTCGGAGATTACGTGGCATTACAGGTAAACTTTTCTTCTTCATTTTAGCAGTACGTTAAAGGTAAATTGACCTTAATTGAATGATGATTTTATTTTGGATCTATAGAATAATCATGCCTTGCAAAGGCAACCGGGTTACATGGCTTTGAGCGTCGTATTCATTTTGTTCGGATTAGCTGTTGTGGCATCTTCAATAAATATTCTTGTACTCCGTTTCATGACAATGCAAACTGAGGAAATGCAACGGGAAGACACCGAACTTGGCCCAGTGTCTGCTCATGTAGTCACACATTTAGACAGTGGGAGCGGAGAACTAATGACACCGAATGGAAAACTACGGCATTCTGACATCAACTTAACCAGTGCAATCTCCCATGACCAAGTGTCCGTTTGTTCTTGCACTTGCTATCCAAGATATGTAAGGTTTTTAAATTGAATCGTTTAAAAATGCATGTATAAATCAACTGTTTTGATGACAATTTGATTCGTTGCTCTAGACCGACTTCAGTCAACTAACAAAACGTAAAGGTGGTTCCCGAAGTAAATCTTCACATTANGAAGAGGATCTCGTATCGTCTGACAATGAAACACCAGCTCTACTTGATAAGAGAGCATCTGTGTAGCTTATTGTTAAAACGGTAGATTGTAGGTGATACAACATTAAAGATAGATGATTAAAACAACGCTCGTTCATTAACAACAAAATGATTTATTAAAATGTAAACCCAAAAGAAATTTCATTCATCATGTAACAAGTAAACAACAAATGAACCACTATTTGAGAGTGAAGAACCACAACACAAACACAGCGTTTACAAATAATTGACAATTTACAATACATATTAGAAGATTGTTATAAAAACTAATTGGAGAGCAGAGAGACAGTAAACCTATACTCCGAATAAATTCATTTTTGAACTCTCATCCAATTAATACAGCAATAATGATCGAATTCTTCACATTAAGAAATAGCAAAACGAAATGAAAACGCACAAATAGGAGTACACCGAATAAGAAACTAACATCAAAGAATTCAGAACACAAATCTAATTCATAAACATATAATACCAATTTCAGGATGTTCAGTCTGAATCAACATCTTCTTCATCTTCATCGTCATCATAGACGATGTCTTCCTCCTCCTCAGTTTCCGTATCCGAAGTATCGGATTCCCACTCAACTTTTTTGGTACTCTTTCTCTTACGAGACTGAACACCTTTACCACGCCCACGCCCACTTGCCCGTTTCTTAGCTGGGGTCGGGCAGGTCGGGGTCTTGCGTTGTCGCTTACGCCGACCAAATGTCGGCACAGAATTAGATGCATTCGGATCAACTGGCGGTGGATTTTCAATCAAACGACTTGCTGGTGCCCACCCAGCCAAATACGCAGCTGATGGAATGTATGGACGATCTACTCCTGAATGTATAGCCTTTGTTCGACAGAATTGAGCGTAAAACTTGTAGATTTCGCTTTCGAAATCCGTCACGTTTTGAATAGTTGCTTTGGGCTTCAGCTTCAGCCCACGAATGTGCAGAGCAGACGCAACACTTTGAGGATTGTCTCCATGAAATGTTCCTAAAAATCAGTATAAAACAAGTCATTATTACATTACCTAATAATTATTTATTTATTTACTGTAACTAATATCTTACTTCGATCAAACGTGCGTCGACGTGTTCCACTGTCACGAATCCACTCAGACCAATACTCGTCTCGACTGACGATGTATTTGCTCAAGGAGTTTATGGTCTGAAAAACGATATCCTTGTCAAATAAAAGAAGAACCCAGCAAAGCTCCGCTTCAGTTGGTTCCCGATCCCGAGGTAATCCTGGAAATTCACGTTGTTCTGTAGTCAGATTTACAGAGTAAACCTTTTTCAACAAGACAACGATTTCTTTCAGGTGCTTGTATTGGAACACGTTGTACCGAGTCATTGCATATGCTTCATGATACTAAAAACAACAATTTATTCAAACATGACACGAACGTCAAAATCTAATCAACTCATCAACCGTAGCCTACAGATAAAAATATATAGACAACAAACTTACTTCTTCCAATGACTTATACCGTCCATCCTTCAGACGACGGTCCAAGATCTTAAAACGTGTCAAGCATCCCTTGCGATTCTTAAACGATGAGAACTGCTCGGAAATCTTTTGCCAGTTTCGGTTCATTTCTTCTGCCATCAGCAGTAACATACGATCTTCTTCCCTGTGGTTTTAAGAAACTTTTTAAAAAACACCGTAAATTAATTGAAGAACGTATTAAAATTCGTTAAACCGTACAATGTCCATGGAACAATCCAATCGCTAAACAAATTGTTAGCACGATCTCTCCAAGTTGTTTCGAAACGCCACGGCAAATAGCTGAGCAAGGACCCAAAGTGCCCTTCAGTCCCAAGAAACGGTTTCAACTTTTCGATGGTGAGAAGTAACAAGCAGTCTTCAACTCTAGTGAATGCTCCGTGGCGCAACATCGGATTAATATTCTTCTTGTAACGTTCAATAATTTGACGTTTCGTGGCACTTTCATCATCAATGCTATTCGCAATAAGACGCCACTTTCCAGCATGTTGGACAATGAGCTCCCGTACGGCATTATCCTTAGCTTCATCCCAAACCATCTTTTTCGGAAGTTCAATATGATTCCGGAATCGGAAGAAGCATTGATAAGATGTTCTCACAGGTTTATTCTCTAAGATAAGCTGATCATTAAATTCTTGCGCGACTGCATCCCAATCATATCCGATTTCTTCAACTATACTCTACAACGAATTCAATCACATCATGTAACCGAATACCTTGAGTGAAACGCATAAACTTGTACGTTATTATTATTATAGAAGAAAAGTTGCAATGCAAAACGAGCACTCACCTTCAATCGTTTAGTGTCTTTAGCCGTCCACCGTTTACTATTCACATATGGACTGGCTTCATGATTCCAAGCCAAACGACAATCTTCTTCAGTTCTATGCTTCCTGGTTTTTTCAACCTAAATGATACCATTTAACCTTTGTATATCACTCAGTCATCAACCAAGAATTAAATTTCGAAAACAAATCACCAGAAAGGGACTTACCAACTTTGCTGCCACACTTATCCAGTCGATACCTTCATCACTTCCACCGCAGTCCTTAACCAATTGCTCATAAGACATTTTTTTAATGCTCTTTTCTTCTGCAGTGCGCCATTCTGAGAGATTTCGGCGTGTGATAGAATATCCCATTGGTTTAAAATATTCAGGATACCCGAGAGTAGCAGCAGTCCCGATAACACGACCATACGATTGCTCTCTTTCAACGTCTACTCTTCGAGGGCGACCACGTTTTCGTTTCATGGGAATGCATTCAGTTTCACCATCCTGCATTCCGAGTTCCATTTGCTTCTTCACGGGAATCTGGACCTGTTCATACCGACTCACAGTAGAATGTAACTTGTAGCTTGCTTGCACTTCAGAAATACATTGTTTCAGAGCTTTCAAATCTTTAGTTGTCCCTGAAAACAAAGTTCGTGTCCAAATTATAGTCAACATCAGAGTAATTTATTGCATGACCTGAAGCTATGCCTAAATATTGTAAATGTGCACATATACTCACATTTTTGTTTATCCCGACGAAAGTACAGCTCTCCATAATTTTTTTGGCGGTCAAGACCGTCTGCCGGAATGGGTGCTGTAATCAATCCATCCGAAGTTTTAAAATAGGGATAC